>JAOEHY010004763.1:15888-38947 GCA_025447955.1 Psilopsiagon aurifrons
TCCTTCCCATCCCTCCAGGAGCAGAGGGAAGAAAAAGGGGGAAGTGAGCGAACAAACTGCGTGGCTGATTTATGGCTTAAACCATGACAGTGTGCTATGGAGGATTTGTGCTTAAGCAAAGATACTTGTATACATGTCTGACTTCTGCAGCCTGTTATGCTTTCCCATGTGCAGCACTTCTTCCAGATGCTGATTTTCAATACTTGAGAAACCTGCAGTGTTTTGGGCTCCTCTTAGAAATGTTTGGTCAGGCTGGATATCCTCAGTGCTTGCTTTACCCTTTAGGTACGGGAAGAATATAGGATTGGGAGCAGTGTAATTCTTTATCTGGTGATAGTGGAAAAACTTTACCAAGGTTTCCATGCACTTTTTTCAGGGGCTTCTCAATTCATGCATACAGAAGCCCTTGAAACTGACCAAAGCAGCACAATGTCTCTTCAAGCCCATTGATTTTGGAGGGTTTTAAGTTACTGCTATTTTGGGAACTACAGATGCTTTTTGTATTTGTGTGACTTGAGTGAGACTGGTAATCGGAGTCCCATGTGAAGGTCTTCAGGCATGTAGCAAGGAAGAGCAGGTACTGTTGTATTGGATATCTGGAATTTTTTAGAGTAACAGGTTCAACTTTTCAAAGTTGAAAGAATTTTTATTTGGTGTTTCTGTGGACAGAAAATCCTTTAACAATGCCTTACGCAATCTGTTTCTATCTCTGCACTGGGCACGAAAAACCTTGAGTTTGCATTTGTCCGAACTATTTGTGGAATTGAATGAATGTACGCACTTGAGAAGCAGGGCCAATGTGACCCTTTTGTTGCTGGTTGTAAAAATAGCTGGAAGAACCATCTGACTAGATAACAACGGTGTCTGAATGTTATAAAAACCCTTGGAAAGGTAGGGCTTGGTGCTCGCCTTCCGGCAAACTGGCACCTAGGTCAGTGTGCTGTCAGGTAATACATGCTGCTGTGGGAGTCAGCTGAAAGTGGAAAGAATCAAGCACACAGAAAAGGAGTGGTCTTTGTTAACTCCGTTAGCTGTTATGAGCAGGAGCCCAGAGCATCTTGGAAGGGAACAAGTCCTGCCATCAGCAGAAGCTGCGTTGGCCTTAGCTGAACACAAGCAGGTTTTCTCTGTGCATACCAGTGCTTTCATTTATAGCCCTGAGTTGCATTTCAGCCCTGTGTTCTTGGGAGAGCTGCTGGAATCACAGGTGCACAAGTTAATCAGGCAGCAACTGGCTAGCAGGAGAAGGGCAGCGTTTCTCGCATATGGCTGATCTTAACTTAAAAGGCTTAAAGTGGAAAGCGGTTTTGTTACTGTCTGTATTTGCAGATTTCTAATACCTGTAGCCATTGTTTGTACCTGAGGAGGCTGCTTATGAGAGAACTGAGCAGTCTGGTTCTTGTCCACAGTGTTTTTGATGACAGTATCTAATCCTAAGGAAATAAGAGAGTTTAAAAGGAAAAAAAAAGAGGGGGGAGATTTATTTATGCACTCCTGAAATATTGATCATTTGACTGCACAGGTTTTCTTTAGCTGATGTTAATGTAAAAAATGTGATTTACCATAACATGGTAAAATTGATGTTCTCTTTAATATCCATTTTATTGTTATCTTTCTTATGCTACAAGTTGCAGGGAAAGTGTTTTGGCCATCATTTCTTCTGAAATCTTTCTGTTCTGCTTATTTTCATTCCTTACTCCCATTCTTTCTACATTACTGGCTTTTCAACTGTTTCACATATTTTGTTTGTTCCCTGGAAACTTTCCAGTAATTACTCCTAGAATCTCAGTTTGATCCCCAGAGTGGTTCCTGATGATTTAGGATGAGGTCACACTTCAGAGGCTTGCAAAGGCTGTTTTGGAAAGTGTCCTCCAGCAGCTCCTGTTTCAATATATGAGACCTGGAAAGAGATGGGGGAAAGGTAGACTGTCATCTCTTGGATGTGTTTGCTGTTTGTTTGGGACCATCTGAGTGGCCAGAGACCTCTAAGGATGTATTCTTGTGCAGCTCGCACACCTTGGCTTTTTTCAGGTCAGAATAGTGGAAGATCTACTCTTAAGATCTTAAGATCAGTTATTACCATCCCAGATATGCTTTGTCCTGAAGAACACACTGGTTTTAATGACATTTCTTCCATACATGAGTGTTTGTCCAAGAACTTTCTTAAACCAGAATCGTGGTATGTTTGTCAGGGATGAAAAGGCCTTGTAGACAAAGGAGTTAAAACAATGGAAAACCAAAATGAGACAAACCCCACCCTAAATCAAACAAATAAAAAAATATATTCACAAACCCAACAGAAAAAACAGAACTACAAAACAACCAACACAAATC
Organism: Psilopsiagon aurifrons; assembly: GCA_025447955.1. Classification (NCBI taxonomy): domain Eukaryota; kingdom Metazoa; phylum Chordata; class Aves; order Psittaciformes; family Psittacidae; genus Psilopsiagon; species Psilopsiagon aurifrons. The sequence goes on from JAOEHY010004763.1 coordinate 18,223, forward strand.
CCGTCCATCTTGTTACAGCAGCATGGGCATTCCTGTAGAGCTTGTGCTGTAGTTGGTCTCGGAATCCTTTCAAACTCTGCCTGGTGCTCTGGACTCCAGGGTCAGAGATCTGGCATTTTTTCTATAATTGTTCTGAAAATGTTCCTTCACTAGGACTAGCTTGAGCTATTTTTCTCTGCCTGTCTGTGTTGTAAACTGATCCCTGTAGAACTGAGCTAATGTATCTGTCCAGTAATAATGCAGTACCTCCATGCTCTTTCAAAGAGCTTTTCATGGGTAGAGCTCAAAGCCCACCTCAAGGGAGGTCAGATGTATTGGCTTAGCTTTATGGGCATGATGCTGAAGTGAATGGAGCAGTTCAAGGTTACCCAACAGGCTAGCAGCAGATGTAGGAGCAGAACCTCTACCTCCTGTGGTGCCTCTGGGGTCTGTCTGTCATGTCATGCTGCTCCAACTTCTGTTTAGCACAAATAGCAAGCAGCCCTGTAACTGTTGTTGTTTGGCTGGATCTTCAATATCCTTTTTTGCAGCAAAGTCATGTACTGGCACTGCTAAAAGAGAGTAATAGGCACATGTATGTAACTTGGAGATGTATTGAGAAGCCGATGTTGCTGCATGATGTAGAAATATATTAAGTTGAAGGAATAGGATGAGATCCCCAAGAGCATGAATCACATTAATATCTGTGGCTAATGCTGTGATACCAATGAGATCCAATAAGAATTAATTTGAGTTGTAGTGATGGCTCACATCATGATGGTGATGCTCAGTCTTTATTGCAGGGCCCTCTCAAGGCATGAAGTCCCATAAAGGGGTGAAGTACAGTGCAGCCCAGTGCTGCTCTGCTGCACTGGTGTGGTGCATGGACCTGGGATGCAGGGAGTCTCTGGGCTCCAGATGAGACTTCATTCACATCATTCACAGCCCCAGCATGTCAAGATTACAGCAGAAACAGGGCCAGGCCCTGGGAAGCCACACTGATGGTGGCTGCTGCAGCTCCTGCAGCGTGTGTGGCTCTGCCTGCCCTTGCTGTGTGGCAGGGAGTGAGGAGAGATAAAATGGGAGGGGAGGGCAGCAAGTGCTGCTGTCTCCAATTCTTTACTTGAGTAAAGTGAGATTAAAGAGATAGGTTAAGTGAAAGGTATCAAGAGATCTTGCATCCTGCAGGGAATTCAGGAAGGTTCTAATGATGATGGATAACCATGTGAAATCATGTTGTTATAGCTTAACTACATGTGCTGAGGTGACCTGTGCTTTTTTGTACTGTAGAGCTTTGCAAAGCTTCTGCTCACGGTAAGTGTTTGCTTTCCTGATTTGTGTGTCTCTGTATTCTTCTGTCATACCCATCCCATGAGCCTGACTGCTGCTGCCCCTGAGCTGTGTGCAGCAAGCACTCTGCCTTGTTCCTCAGCACTGACAGAGTTATTGTTTCTGAAGAAAAGAAAAATGCATATTCATGGCATGAAGAATAAGCAAAGATAGCAGTATTTAGTAAAATGCATGTGCAATCCATCTCTGAAATAACAATTCAGAAATTATTGTGAGTTTCAGGTCATTTGTAAGAACAGATGCTCTGTAATACGACTTTTCAGTAGCACAGTGTATAAATTTTATAACATGTTCTTATTTAGTTGTAAGTCACATTTACTTCAAAGCTTTCTGGATATTGACTGAATCACCTTTTTACTAATACGGTGACATCCCTTTATAAATCAGAAAGTTTATAGCCTTGACTCCTGCTCTTATTTTCCATCCATCTAAACAACCCACAGCTATTGCTAGATAAGTGCCTGAATGCTTTTCCTGTCAAGTGTGTGCTATTGCAAAATATCGTTCAGCAGAACAGGCTTTCTAATGCCTTTCAAATTTTGATATAAAAATATAACCCTATTAAGTACTACAGACGTCCTTCCTCCTCCCTCACTCGTCTTCTCCCAACCTATAAACTCTATTCAATTCAGTTTTGAGCATGGATGGTGAACTACAGTAATGCGAAAATAGTGTGAGTTGGGGTGTGTTTATGGTGTTTGGAATGTTGTACCTGCAAAATACCTTTGAGTCTCAACCAGGGTGATGACAATATGATGGCATATCATCATATTATGGTATATGCACACCATATAATAGTATGCAGTGGTTGAGAGAGGAATGTGGGATGGTTTTGCTTTGGTTTATTCTGTCTGGTACGTGGTACACCCAGCCTATCCTCAATACCAGCTGTATGTGAGTTAGTGGCTTGTTACTGAAACACTGCTTTTACTGATGTTCTTGGACTAGAGATGTAGGAGTTATATATTGAGAGAAGTGCTTCGTATTTGATTTCATTAAAAGGAAAAGAAATAATATCCTGGAAACTTTTTGGTTGTCTTGGCTTTCGCTAAAGCTTGTTATAAGCCCTGAATTTTGAGTTTAACTTGGCAGGACATGTCTAACTTCTTCGCTTTCCATAGCTGTCAAAAATCCCTTTATTTATTAATACCTACAGTGTAGCTGTTTCTGTGCTTTAGATTTAAAACATGATCTTTAAAAGTGGCAACCAATATAACTCTGGGTGTCAGCAGCACATCCATCATGTCAGAGCACTGTTTAGGAAGACAAAACCGATGAGATGTTAGTCTAGCAATATTTACGTTTCCTTTCTCATACTTCATTTCTATGAAATGCATTGCTGTTTAGTGTCTGTCTAGAGCTCTGCTTCCTGCAGGTGGAAGCAGGCGCTGTGCTCAGATCACATCGAAGTGCTGAGCACCTCAAGGACATCGCTCTTCTGCAAAAGGAAATTTTGGAGGTTTTATCTTGACAAGAGTCATAGGGGTTTTTGTTATTAAAGAGTGTGGAAGCATTTAAAAGTCAAATGAAAGTCTTTAAATAAAATGAAATCCTTTCCCAAATCTGTTTTCACTTAAATACTTTGATTAAGGACTTCATATTTCTCTAATGTATTTCTTCAGTTTATTAAGGATCTCTGTAAACCTTTTTTTTTTCTTCCCTTTCATACACCTAAGTCCAGGGTAGGATTTCTTCCCTTTATTGTGAATGTGAACTTTTTAATGAGAGGAGCCATCTGATGAGTAATTCTTTCTTTCTTCCAGGGGAAATCAATGTCTTATTGTCTTTTTCTGGCACATTTCCTCCTCCCAGGATCTGGGATAAAAAGGATGATAATGTTCTTTTTCTGTTACAAATCTGTAGTTCTTAAAGGGCAGTTCCCTTGGAGATGGATGAATTACAGGTAATGATTTTTGTTTACTAGTCCTGTAATGCAGCAATAACTGCATTTACGGGAGCTTTAAAAACCTGATACTCTCTCTCTCTCTCTATATATATATATATATGTATATATATATTTATTTTTTTCTCCATCAAAGACCAAACCCAAATCCCGTCAAAGTCAGTGGGAAACTACTGTCCACTTCAGACTTGCATTATATCTATAGCACTGCAGAATGCTTCAAGGAAGAGCTTATATCTGCACACTTTTCTTCAGGGCATCTTTAATGTTTTTTTCTTCCTCTGTGACCAGAGAGAAACAGAATTATGAATACCCTCATATTCTTTGGGAAGGCTTATTTCTTTAGATTGGAACTGCACTCACAAACAAATGTGACTCAGTTCAGAGTCACAGCTCATGCTCAGCAGAGGCCTTGTGTGGAAGCAGGGAGAGGTGGCGATGGCACAGTGCTATCTCCAGACACTTGTTGCATTCACAGCAAGCTGGACCTGGATGCTAGGAAGGGTTAAAGGGTTCTGCTGCATCTGACTCTATTGCTCTGACCTTACTGTGAACACAGCAGCCTGCATGGTGCCGTGCAAAGCTTTGCAGGGAAGTCCTGGCCCAAGCATCCATCTTCCATTCTATTTGTAGGTGTTTCCCTCTCTGGCACCAGCTCCTGAACTGTGATTCTGCCTCTCAGGTTGTGCCTTATGGCTCTTGGGTGAATGCATGAATTTTAAGAAGTGCACCCTCTCGCATTTGGCTGCTGTGGATAATTTGGGAGCTGGTTACAGAAAACCAGTTCCTCTATGTTGGTTTGGTGGATCACCAGATGGCCTGGGGCATACTATTATGTGGCAGGCTATACAGACATAGCAGTGCTTACAAAACCAAAGTGCTAGTGAACAAGGGTTAAAAAAAGTGTGAAAATAAGAAGGTGCATTATTAAATGGATAAACAGGAAGGCTTCTCTTTTGCTCTTTCTGAGAGCAAATGCATCTCATTTTCTGAGGGTGGTTAACACATCTCTGGTTTGCAAGAGCTGGCAATCCCCTGCGGTGTTCTCCAGAGAGGGATGGTGGCCCTTTGGTAAAGGAGATTGCTGGGACCACCTCTCTCTTCCCTCTTCTCTTTCTCTTTATCCACACCCTGTGCCCCTGATGGGTTGTAACACAGTGCTCAGGTCCTGCCTGTCCTTACTCTGCTGCTCTTTCCCAATTCGATGTAAATACCAAGTGACATCATTGAAACGTTGTTGGGTTTAGAACTATAGCTATTCTGTATGACTTCCTGAATATTTAAGACAGAATAGTCTGGCTTCACGTATTGAAATATGTATGTAAATGCTCCTAAAGATGTATAAAGTTTAGTTTGCTATTATGCATGCTCTACAAAAAAGCTGATATGAGCGTAGGGCTGCCAACATACTTTGACAAACCCTCTAGAGGTAAAGTGCACATTTAATATCTGTGTGTGGTTTATTAATGACAAACTTCCAATGAAGAGCGAAAGTATAAATAAGGTCTTACAAGGAATTCCTTTGGAAAATCTGGGATTCACAGATATTCATAGAATAAACATGGGGAGAGGGAGAGGAGATCCAACTTAAGCAAATATTCTTTAAGCAAAGAAAGCTGTTTGTACCATTCAGTGGCAGATGAAATTCTCTGTCTGGACATGACAAAAACTACTGTCATAAATATCTCACCTTTTTAAAGCATAACTACATCTGTCTTCTCAGCATTCTTTTGCTCTCCTTCTTAATAATAGCACCATGGTACAGGGAAGCCTCGCATGAACTGTGTCTGTTCTCCTTTCTTCACTCTGCTAAAGTTTCAAATGGTGGAGAGGGAAACTTCTTACCATGCCTCTGCAAAAAACCAAGGTTGGTAGGTTACCAGGCCATCCCTCTGCAGTTAATGACAAATGGGAATGCCGGGTAACATTAAGGCTAGTGACTGTTTAATAATGACCTTTGTAAATACCCAATACTTCTTGTCCTTTCTCTATTTCTTATTTTTGCCAAAATAAAAGCTGTGTGGTAGGGAGCAGAGGATGATGCCATGCGTTTAAACATACCTAATCTGATTTTATTTTTTAAATGGATGTTGAAGCTCTCTGGTTAGCAATGGAAATTCTGAAGTGAAACTCAGGTTAAGCTAAGCACTTGGCTTAACTTAAACCACTGGAACTAAGGCCACATATGTAACCAAAGCAGAAAGACTGTCAGGTATTGTAGAATCCCAATGACCTCTGGCAATAACAAAAGCCCTGCCAACTGAGACATGTTGAATATGAAAGTGTCTCAAGGCCACCTCTTTAAGTGCAAGGGAGAAAAATCTACTAAAAATTCTAGATACTCGACAGAACCATGAGTGCCAGAATGTCAGTGTTCAGCTTGCTGTACTAAACAGCTTGTGTCACGTATAAAACTGGATTAACATATCCATGGAAACAATTACACACTGCCACAATAGTAATATAAATGGTTTAGCAGTTTTCTCTGAGGTTTTTGATTGGTGGGAAAATTAAAACTCACGGCAGTGTGTTCTTCTGGCTCTTCTGAAAGCACCTTTTATATAAAACTGGGTAGCTGCTGCTCTGAAACAGGTTTTCCTTCCTACACATTTCTGCTCCTTAAGTGTATGTGTTTTGAGAGGATAGATTTTGAATATTTGTAACTTAAAAAGGTATGGAAGAACATATAATTTCTCAAGGTTACCTTGTTTATTTAGTTTTCCATCCAAATGAATGTGCCTGCAATGCTCCTGATTGGTTCCCAAATTCCAGGTGATTTTCTTAATTGCAGGTTTCTGCAGTACAGAGATGCAGGTTCAGCATTAATTACCTTTGAGTAGTACGTGATGATTCTCTTGGTTGGCTGATCTCAGTCGCTTCATCTGTCTTGGGCTCTGACATTAGCAGTTCATCATTAGCATTTTATCCTTTAAGGACAACTCGTCATATGTGTCAGTAACAGGAAAACTTCATTTTACTTGGTATCTGGTGTTTGTCCTGTTTCTTGGTTGCTCTGATCCTCAAGACTGTGGGAGGTGGCAGTAGAAACCCCAGGATATGTGGGCAGGTGAAAGAAGTGAGTGAACTTTTAAAGGTAAACTGCTTTCAAGCGGAATTTCATTAAAGCATTTGTTCTTTTTTTTTTTAACACCAGTGCCTGGAAACCCATTTGTTTTGATCTGTGGAACCTTATTTAGATTAACAGTTACCCTAAACCCATAACCATTATAAAAACACATGATCTCATCCTAAGAGTTTGGGAGTAATTGGATTTGTCTGGACTCCTGTTAGTGAAGTGCTCACCTACAAACAGCTGGGACCAGGAGCATTTCACTGTGCCCCAGCTGGTGTGGTGGAGCTGTGCTTCCCTGTGGCTGTGGGAGGAAGCTGGTATTTGCGGATGGATTAGCTGTCACTGTTAATGATTTTCTCTTCCTGGTTATTTCCCTGAATTTGTAGTGCTGTAAAAGAACTGTACAGGAAAAAAACCCAACATATAAATAAATAGCACAGTCATGTTTTAGCAAGGGGGAGCCTGGGTTTTGAACATTCGGTGTTTCTTCTCAACGTGCCTACATGCATGTTGGTAATATGGACCTCAGACACCAAATTTTGGCACTAGGAAGCCTTTCTTGAAGCAGGTGGTAAATCTCTACAGGGGGAGATCACTATGCAGTTGTTGATGCAACCTGATTGTGTCAGTGTGAATGGAACCACCAATATACAATTAAAGAAACTGCTCATATTCTCTGTCTCCCAGGGAGCATACAATTGTTCACTTCACTACCACACTTTCTATTTTCTTAGTGACAATTGATTTAATATACTGTTCGGAAAATGTATGTGCTTATTCTCTCAGAGCTGATTTATGACATGGTAAGGAAGTGCCACAATTTTTAGCAAGATATCAGATCCTGCGCAGTGTGCTTTATATGGTCAGTGTTTCATCCTCTAGTCCCTAAATACTAGAGAGTAGATTGAGAGAATTACTGTTGGCTGCCATTTAGTATAGATGCATTTAATATAGGTGATATGTGTCATTTCTTTGGCTGATTCTGCTGATGTGCTTTTTGTTCAGGAAGGCAGAAAAGCTCGTCACACTTCGGCTGTGCGTTTTGCAGAGGCTCAGACTTCATACAGCCTGTGGACACGAGTGCTAGCTTTGCTGGGAAGGGTGATGGGCTGCATATGTAGTAGGTTTGCAACTAGCTGATGATGCCGGACCCTGCTACCCTGTCACTCCAGATGCAAATTCCATATTTTTCAACCTTTCTACTCCGATATCTTGTGTATTCTGCCTGTATGCTGCAAAGTACTACTGGAAGTATCAGTAATCCATAAGGATTTATTTAAAGCTATTCTCTCTGAGGCCTGGAGGAAATTTTCTCATCATTTATCAAGCTGAATGTATAATAAGCACTTGTATCACTTACTGAATTCCTAGTGATATGTATTTCCCAATGGGTTTGTGAGCATCGTTGCAACTCAGCTTCCTTTATGAATGGCTTTGTACTGGCTGTCATTCCAGTTTTTCTGGTTTTGTTTAAGAGCTTTGCACAGATAATGGCTTTTGGCCCAAAGGAAAGATGCCCCAAAGAGTAATGGGGATTTCTTTAATGAGGATCATTATTATTATTTGTAATGCACTGATCTGGTCATGAATCAGGTCTCTATCATGTCCTGTAAAACTACAAGCTGAAAACAGGCTTAGTTTTAAAGAAATTCCAACCAAAGCCATAGGTTAAATGCTAACAGAGCTGACTATCAAAAGAACAAAGCATGTTGATAAAATACTTCTTGGGGTCAGGAAGGAAAATGGTTGTTCGTGATTTCTTTAAAGAAGGAAAGCAATCAGCTGTTCCAGAGCTGAGGCTGGTTGTGTGCGCTGTTCCTCTCCTGTGCAAAATCCACATTTGACCTTTCAATAAATACAGTACCTCATGGGAGAGAAAATGCCTCATTAAAAGTGAAACTGGTAGATAGCATCTATTAATCAATGGTATGGAAATTCTTTAGGTTTCAGACTTGGTGCTTAGATGCATCTTTTGGGAATCAATATTGTTTCCAAGTAAATAAACCAAAATCAACAGGAGACATAGATTTCATTTTGGTTACAAATCACTAGTTTCCTGTGTTTCTGTACCTTAAACTGTAAACAAAATATTTATAAAATTACCTTTTAAAGAATAAACAGTGTTCAGGGGAACTTGACATGTTATGTCATTTCAGATACAGCACCTTGCAAGCAACTAATTCATTGAGCTGCTCCTGTTGCAAACAGGCTGTTGTGCTGGTTTGGACTGGGGTAGAGTTAGTTTTCTTCGCCGGAGCCAGAGTGGGGAGATGGTTTGGATCTGTGCTGAGAGCAGTGCTTGATAGCAGCAGGATGTTCGTTACTGCTGAGCAGCACTTACACAGAGTCAAGTGAGGAGGCTCAGGGTGTACCAAGAGCTAGGAAGGGACACAGCGGGATGGCTGACTCAGACTGACCCCAAGGATATCCCAGGCTGTGTAGCATCATGCTCAGTATGAGAAGCTGGGAGAGAACAAGGAAGAGGGGACTTTGGGAGTGATGTGCTCAGGAGAGAACGGGCCTATTGGGAAACGGTATCTTTATTAGCTGTGACTTGCAGAACATTCATCCTGCTTCCCATCACAGAAAGCCTAATCAGTGTACCTGGTTTTCTTCTGTTAGAAGATTCATACAGAGATGAAGGAACTGCTGTTTTATCTTTGTCATGTTTTTACAACGTGATGTGCACCCACTTCTGGAGTTGGGTTTGTTTGGGAAAAATATTCTGAGGAGCAGAAGAACTAAAACCGGGTGACTGAACTTTCAGTCTTCTGCTGCAGCAGGTCAAGAATGCTTAACACAGACTTGAGTCTTCACGTGTAAAGAAATTTTCTTGTAAATTCTCATTGTTTTCATATTTGCACACTCTTTCGGTCTTCTCTGCTTTCAAGATGAATGTTTTCTGCTCCTTGGTAGTGTTTCCCAATGAAGTTACGTAGAAAAAGGCAAAAAAAACCAATTCTAACTTCTCCTAGCTGTTACTGTGCTGATATGTTAAATGTGCAATTAATACAAAACCAGATTTAATACTAAGAGTAACAGAGACTTGCAACCGGGATGAGCAACAAATCTGTTAAAAACTATTGAGAGGAAGAGAGGCTGCTGGATGTAAGAAGCACAGCCTGAGAAGCTGAATGGGTGTAGTAATAAACTATTTGTAAATGTTCTTGTGAATAAAACCTGCTGATTTGATTTGCTGATACTGCATACCATTTTAATCACTTCTTCACAAACATCTGGTTGAGCTAATTCTTATTCACAAGAACAAAATACAGAAGAAGAGACAGTGTGGATACTTGCATAGATTTCTGAGCTATTGCCACTAGAAGTGACTGAGTCCTTTTGAAAAGGTTGATTTTTCTTTTTTTTCTTTTAATTTGCACAAAAGACAGTTACACACGTAACGGGTGACCTCTTAAAATTTACAACCTGTTTGTAAAGCATTCACGAGTTAAAGGGAGGCAAGAGTGTACATAGTGTAGACCATGCAAAAAAGGGAAAAAGTGGCTCCGATGGGACTGTGTGAAATGACAGGTATGAATGTGGCTACTGGTTTATGAACAAAGGTAGGTGGGGGGTATTGCTGCTTTCAGTTTAAAGATTAACCCAAAGTCTGCAAGAGTTAACTGTTTAATTGCAAAGCTTGGGTGCCAATGGATTGTATTGCCCTTTATACAATATGGTTTGTAATGCAATAAATCCAGCTCCTCTGAAAGTGCAGCTATTTTCAACTCTTTGATAAGCCCCACAAAAGTGTGGCTTACATCATCTTACAGCATCTATGTCACTTCCAACATATTCAAAGCGTTTTGGTGGTTTGACTGAGAGTGAGGGGCTTTATGGTTCAAATTTTATATCTTTCCACTGTCCCAGTTTTATGCCAAATCAAATACTATTTGCCTTTCCATAGCAGGCAGTGTATAGTAATGTGTATTGTAGTGATATAATGGTATGTTTCCTCAACAAGCAAGAGCTCTTCCTGTACTTGGAGCAGTAGACTTTTCTGATCTTTGCAGAAATACCAGGCTATGTTACTTTAAATTTTGTCTTTTTTTCAGATACACCGTGTGGTCTCTAATCTGTACTGGAGTCCCTGTGAGACCAGCTCAGAACAAGAACCTTTATTAGGTCAGCATCTCTTTCGTCTTCTGTTGCCAGTTATAACTTTTTCCAAGGGAGATGTCACCTGGCCTCTCTTCCCTGAAGCGTGGCAGCCCTGTGCTCTGGAGCAAGGGGAGAGCATACCAGTCCTCAAAGAGCACCTGGGGAGGGATAGCATTTCCAGGACTGCATTTGTAACCTTTGCTGCCCACCTCTTCTCCAAATGAATGCTCCTTCTGCCATTCCCTCCCACAGGGAGATGAGCCTCTTCTCCCTGGTTGGATGGTCACCTTCTCCAAATCTCATTCCAAGTTTCACTTTATTCAGTGACTCCCATACTTGAGCACCCTGTTCAGAAACTTCTGCAGAAACAAGAGTTGTGGTTATAGATGTTCTAAACTAAGGCTGCATCTCCATCTTCCAGCTGTTATCCTAACAGAAACAGTAGGTTTCTGTCTACTTTCATGTTCTTCGTCTAAATCTTTCCTTAAAATATCAAGGGAGATGTTAGATATATGTAGGAAACATTAAGTTGCACTTACTGAAACTGAGTATCCCAAGTCTTTCCCTGCAAAAACTTAACTACAGATAGTGAGTGTCTCCCCTGGCTGCAGGGAGCAGAGTTGAATGTGTACATGCATGTGGGCAGGAGATTGCAGCAATCTTTGTGACACACCATTCAGGATCACCTTTTATGAGTATTTGCATTTATGAGTAAAAAGACTTGCAAAAATCCAGTGAGAAAAATATTATTCTCTCTTTTTCTCCTCAGATTGATAGTGTAGTGAGTCACAGCAGTGTCTCGTTTGTTTGTTTGTTCTTACAGGTTCCTTTGCTAAGACAATATTCTCACTGCAAAATTGTTTATTTTTTGCTGTAGCTTCGTGTTCCCGTGCACAGATGTAGAAGAAGTCACTTTCAACCCACACTTTGTACCTGCTGAAATTTGATTTTGGAATGACTCCATTCTCTTGAACCTTGATGATGGTACTTTGTAAATTAATCTGTTCTCAAGGTCCAGTCTAACCTACCAAGTGGGGATTGAGGGAACCTGTTTTGAAAAGCTGATGATAAAGTCCAAATGAGGTCACTGTGGATTTCACTGTGTGCTTCAAACAAAGGGAAACGGTTAAAAAACATTTATTTAATGTGTCTTCTTTGAGACCAAAGGTACCAATTAACTAGGACATATTACAAGTTAGGAGTTCTTTTTGCTGTCAATAACTGTCACACAAGATACATTAGTTCTCTTACAGACACTCTACCACAGGAATTTTATGCCTCCCATAAATTTAAGCATGAATTATTGTGCAAGAAATGCACAAGGGCTCCTACTAAATAATATGTGTTACAGTTAATACAATCATTTCTTTCATGACCTGGTGAAACTAATGACAAATAAATGGTAGGCTGTCTTGTTGCTAGTAATGCAAATTTGTTCTCAAATGGTTTTGGAGCCAGAGAGCGAGCATCATTACCTTTGGTGTTATGACCAGCTCTATGTTGCAGCTTTAGTTGCTGCCTTAATCCTGAATTGATCCCAACTTGAAACTTGTTTACTTGAAAAATATTTTAGGACATGCTAATGTTATTCTGTTAAATCACGTTTTCCTGATCAGATAAATCTCAGTATCTGTTGTTATTGATTTCTGAAGTTGGAAATGGAATATGTGTATGTGTGAGTGCAAATTTCAGCTGAGAGGACTTTCCTAGCTTTCATCTTTATTCTTGCTTTCATGAAAATTGATACGAATTCTTCAATCAGAACTTACCAAAAGCAAGTAATCAAATAAGAGGTAAAAATCCTGCAAAAACTTTGACTTTTGTTTGGGTCACTTTTATATCATTTTAGATTTAAAGAATATTTTGCTTTTCCTTACAATTGTAGTAATAATTGGAAACTATATGGATTTTTGTATTCCACAGAATTCTGTTGTGAGAGAGGTGATAATGTCATGGAAATCAGAAGAACTTTTTCTATTGCTTGCATTTTTCTACTAAATGTGTTGAAGAAACTTGTCACTAAAAGTGTTTATTTGTCAAAGAAAGGAATGATGAGACAGTCAAGTCAGCTTCTCAAGATTATAGGAAGGAGAGTTGGGGCTTAAGAATCTCGCCCTTTGGCGAAATAGCAGAAGTTTAAGACGATGGTTGTGTCCATGCCTGATGCAGAAATAGGTGTTCAGAAATGGTTTCATTAGGAGGTTCCCACTGGTGCTGAGCAAAGGACCTGTGGGTGGCATTGCCTGGTTTGTATTCATGGATATCCAATTTTTATGTTGTGGGGCTTTATTTATCCCATAAATTTTCAGTGTCTGACGCATGAATTGAGGCACTGGGCTAAGTGAGCTCAATTCACTTCTGGCAAATTATTGCTGAGGCCTATAATGCAGTGCCCTGAAGTGCTGAAGAATTTATCAGCTGTCTTGACTAAGCAGCAATGTTAACAAAACTTAAATTTGATTTTCTCCTACCTGTGTCCTAAGGGTCAGTTGAACCAACTTTTTCATATGAACTATGTAATTTAGTGGGATCACTCAAAGGAAATAACGCAAGAATAGTTTCATGTCTTGACTGAGCAGTAGTAACACATGTGGAGATGTTTACCCTGACTGAAGCAGTACAGATCTGATGAGGAAGCCTCAAGGGTTGCCAAGTATTGTCCAGGGCTGGACCTGAGACTCTCAAATGCCTCTTTTGGTCAGAAGCAATGGGGAAGAGAGCAAATTTTCAAGAGTGCAAGAAAGCAGAACGGCTCTGCCGGCATGGTTAGAGCTATATAGGCTCTTCTTGGGGTTAACTTGGCCTTAAATAGGACACCTGAGCTCGTGGCTATTCAATATTAGTTGTTAATAATTATGGTATGTACTCTCTTTGCAAGCACATGCTAAAGCTAGGGATTCCTAATGGTTCTCGTGTTATTGCTTAAGGTAGACAGATCTAGACAGCACCCTCCTGAATGCGATTTTATTGCTGTGAGAGAGGACATAGGCACTTATGACGTAGATTGTGCAGGATTATTGATTTCAAATACAATGTACACAGACTTTGATAAACTCCCAGGAGTTTAGGAGGATTTCCTTTAGTTGAAGTTTCTTGTCAGATTTAATAAGTCTTGAAACAATTTTAAAGAATATTTCTTAGGCTATTCTTGACCTCAGAAATGAGGAAAAGAAGAATTTTAAAGAATCCCCAAACAAGTCCTAAATGCCTATGCTTTGAGAGTCTGTTTTTTCCCCTTTATTGATAACAAATGTTCAGAAGCTAGTCTTAATCTAAAGCTACACCATCTCCCATGGTGCCGTGGCTGCTTTCCTAGGCTGGATGTGGACTTACAAGCAGAGATGTCTTAGGTGTTGTACACACAGTGCTGTCACACACAGCAGTGATGGTAGCATAGACAACTTCGTGTTAGCAGCAGCTCTGCCTGCACAGCACCTTCATGCCAGGAATTCTCCTCCAGGCCTTGCTGAGGTGCCACCTCACACAAGGGAGGGGGGGAGTATCTGGGTATGGGGAGGAAGGAGAGAAGGTGGGCTGCCCTTTAGCAGGTAGCCATTCTCTTGAGCAATTCATGGAGATGGTGGGAGATGAGGAATGATGATTATTTCTTTTATAACTGAATGAAAATCTTGATGGGACTTCAGTTTTCATTTCCTCCGTACCACAGGCTTTCAATAAATATGTCTTGGTAACTTTTTGGGACTGCCACTGGTTCTGCAGTACGTGAATAGGAGGGACTGAGTCTTTGCTCCCAATGCCTTTTTGAAAGACTTTTATTTTTATGTGAAAGAGCAGGTAAGGGTGGGAGGAGGAATTGAGATAAAGGGTTCCATCACTTGAAAGTCAGATCATGACCATGTTTGCTGCTGAAAGCAGCCCCTGAAAGAGCCAGTTTTGTTAGCGAGGCTCTTTCTGCATCTTATTTATTGCTTACTCCTCTCCTGACCTTTTGCAACGTCTTTAGGAAGAGGTTAGGACAAATATTTGAAAAACCTTAGTATTTCCTCCTTGGTTTTCCTTTACTGTTTTCTGCTTAATTTTGTGGGGCTAGTCTCCTTTCAGAGCATTTAAAGACTTTCCTGACTGAAAGTCTTCATACTTTTCATGACTGAATTACTTTACATTAGCTGTTCCACACAGACATTGCAATGATCAATAGCATAAAAGTAAGGTACTCCTACAGTTCCCACTAAAGAAAGACTAACTGCCTCTGTAGACTTCAAAGAACAGGAGGAGATGAATGGAGACAGGAAAATAGGCCAGTTTTCCCCTATATGCATGGAATATGCAAAGGGCATGCCAAATTCCCTGTTGTATGTCTGAGAGAAAGGTTAGAAGTAGGTGTGTTGTGAGTGCACAAATATGTTTCTGTGAACACTGATTTGGCCTTTTGCTATTAGTGGGTGTTTATGCTGATCCAAGGGGGTGGTTCATGACAGGAGGAGGAGGTTTTTGGTGCTATTGCTCAATTCCGAGTGCCCTTGACAAGTAGAGAGATTAATCAGTTGAATGCAAAAAGGATGTATCAGGAGGGTATTTGTTCTTTGGAAAGATTATGAATTTAAAATGAAAATGCTTTGGGTGTAGGTGTGTTAAGACACTTGCAAGATGCAGAGGTAGGGGGAGGGATCAATGAGACCACAAATTAGAAGCTGGGTGTTCCAAAGGTTCCCCTTGGGCACTGCTGCCACGAGCACTTCTACAGCACTGTGCACCTACCTAGAGATCAGACCTCCACACTGTTACTCTGACTCCAGAAAAGCTGTGGAGAAAAGCTGGCACAAATCTCATCTGGAACTTTTTGGTGAGGAGGTGTTTGTAAGCTCAAACACCTTGCCTTTGGCTCTTGCCTGAGGTATGCTATAGGTATGCCTGTGCCCTGCTAGGTGCCTCACTGGTCCTGATTATCTCTTGTTAACTTGACTTCTTGGCTTGACCTGCTTACCTGCCTATGGTCATCACTATGGCTTCCATTACAGACCTGCTCTGCTATGCTTGCTTGGCACTGTGGGATTGTGCCCTTGTTGAGGATGTTGTAGCACTGTCTGACATGGTGTCAACCTTGGATTCTGGCTCACCTACCACTGTGAAGGGGTGCTCACTTGGCTGCATGCAAGTTCTGGTGGGTAGCACTGAATGATTCAGGATCTGTGTCCTCTGGATTTGTGTGAGGAGCTGCATTCGTTGTAGGTTGACTGTGAGAAGGAAGCAAAACATGAGCTTTGTGTCCAGCTGCTGGGTTGGTTTTTTTTTTTCAGAAGCATGCACATTAGAGACAGACTCATTAAATGTAGCGTGATGTACTATTTAGTGTGCATGTGAACATTTTACTTTCTGCCTGATGCCAGCAACTGAGCAACATATATTCTGTGTTCTGCACCTTCTAAGAATGAGTGGGAAATGGCCTTTTCCCTGTAATTTGGAAACAAAATCCTTCTGTTGCTGATGGTGTCTGATGCTGGCACCACCAAAGCTGGGTTTTCCAGATACCTTGCTATGTTTCTTTCCACATAGGGTTGTTATGTCTGCTCAATGAAACTTGCTACATTGACAATGGCTGATCAATGGTTTGGTCCACATCACTGAATACGTGCCCAATTGTGCTAGTAGTGGTATTGGAAAGAACATGCATTTCTTATGGTACCCTGACTCAACACTTGGGCTGACATAGGTGTATGGCTTCTAGGACCTAATGTGGCTTTTGAGAGCTCACTTATGTATCTCTGCACAGTGCTGTACAGGCCTGTTGTAAAGAATGACTTACCATATGCCAACAGCCAAACAGTATTTAAACCCACAGGAAATTCCCTACTAGGCTGGCAGCATGTAGGATGTTGAAAACATCTCTGTTCAGACTAAGGGAAGGTAGAACCTCATTGTAGGATAATGTGTCTGTAGGTGCATTATGTGCTCTACCTTGGAGTACTGAAAATGGAGCTGGTTTTGGAGGATGTTACGTGGGATAGGCAAAGGAGTAGGGAAGGCTGGAGAAAGTGTGTGGACCTTGTAGCTCTACACATGAATTTCAGGTTCAGTAGTTTTGAAGTACAGCTTTTGAGTAAAGCTCAGTTTATACACTAAAGTGTAATTTATGGTTAAGTTTAGATCACACTAATTAGGGTGGAGTCCAAGGCAGGACAGTATTTGCCATTATTTATGAGCAAATGTGAATTGTTCTACAGGATCCTAGTTATTAAAAGACAAAATATCATAGCAGGTCTGTTTAATATTTCCTGCAGTATTTAAACCTGAGCTCTCAGATATAGCTGCATTCAATCATAACCTGAAAAACAGTAATGCCTGTGAGTTTTAAAATCAAACAAAGCAGTATTTGGAACTGAACAGCTGGCCATCAATTCTGCAGCATTAATTTTGTCACAAATCAAATACGTTGAAACAAAGGTCTTGTTACGAGTTGTTTCTTGCCATGTAGAGAATGCAAGTAATTCCATGTGATCATGCAGTTTCTTAACAGGAGCTGTTTTAAACCAGAATCATGATATGCTGTCTGGTGTGTTAGTGGCAATTAGTTTCCTACTACTGCTAAGGGTTCATCACCTACCACTGACATTAATTATTCTGTTTTGTCTCATTGACTTGCAAAATCACTAAATGATTCCTTTGTTAGAAAATACCATATTCAAAGAATGTGTTTGATGGAAACACAGGTCTACTCATCATCTTCATACCACTACTGAGAACTTGTCTTCTACCCCAAAATGATTTTTTATGAAGAATTGGAGAGAACAGGAATTTTTGTAAATGGCTTTCAAAAGAAATTAAAGTTTTCTATTTAGAGCATGTCTACTTGTCACTCATACTTAGCTATCTCACAGCAGAGGGCAGAAGTGAATTCTTTTCAATTTGCAATTTTCAGGCTTGTAAATGGAAAAATCCACATCTGCCCTTTCTAGCTTAAGAAGGATTGACAACAAAAGGTCACATTTTCAAAATAAATATGTTATGCATTACCACTCATTGTATCATTATTTTCAGGTCTTATATTGGCCCACTACAGTAGTTTTCATGAGTAGCTGATAATCATCAATATACTTGTGACATCCTTGTGAAAGAGGGAAATTCTATTATCATTTGTTTAGAACTAGAAAACTCATTTGCTACAAGTCTCTTGGACTTGTCCATGATCACATAAGAAGTCTGTGACAAAACTGTCAAGTTATTCTGCAAGTTGTTGGACTCCTGGCTATGTCATTGTAGCACCTTCAGCAAGGTGGGACTCAACTGCTGTTTGTAAGGATGAGGGCGCAGGTTTTACATTCTCACTCCATGTGTGCTTTTTGATTTATTACTGTAAAACTCTTTTTGACATGATATCATACATTTAAATGTTTTACAAGCTTTCTGACTTGGGAGGCACTGACAAACTAAGGAAGCAGTTAACAGGACCAGTAGTCAATTGGTGTGTGGCAGCAAACATGAGCAAGAGTTCTAGAGAGCACCAGGTAGAGAGTGAAAATATTTTAGTCTCTTATCTTTGTGGAAGTAATGAATTTGGGTTGCATGGTGTTAACTAGACACCTGCTTTGCTCTGAAGACAAGAAAGCAAGCTTTTCACTTGTCTTGTTTTTAGCTGCTAGGAGTAGTGTTAGATGGCTTTTGGCGGGCAACACTATCATAGCCTGCAAATAAAATCTTTCTGTGGGATTCATTCCTAGATAGTAACAAAAAAACCCATTTGGGAATACAGTTCATACCAGGAAGGAAGAAGAATCTGAGATGTATGACTTAGCTAAGTGACAATGGAGGGTCGTAGACTGACATAATCAGACAACTGTTTTAAGTGTATAAGTATCAAACAGGAAATTATTCATAATTGAATGAGGGATAAAATTAGGAAATGTAAGACTATAAAAACAGCCTCCCAAAGTAGATGGAGGAGGCACATTAGAAATAAGAGCAGCTAAATTTTACTGAAGGGACTTTAAAAAAGGACATATCTAACCTAGTGAATAATTCTTTTGCCGCGAACAGTTCATGAGTATCAGGGTGCTTGGGGTAGGGGTGGTGTTCCAGTGGAATAGCTGAGCAGCTTCAGCTCAAGCATGCAGCATGCACTGGATAGAATGCCTGTAGCAGATAGTTTAAATGATGGAGATGATAATCTAGAAGAAAAGATTCTCTGGAGAAGAGGAATGAATAAGAAAACCTTAGCAGGAAATGTGGCTGTGCAGGCTTTTGAGAGATGGTCTAGGATGAAAAGTGTGAGTTGTGCTAAAAGTGGGGCAGGATTGGGAGAGATGTGTTGCAGTGAGGAAAAGGCAGCACCTGGAGAAGTGCAGGGAGGTTGTAATAAAGGCAGTCTCAGGACAAGTTTCAGTGCAGGTGCCTCCTTTCAACAGAAGCAGATGGTCCTCTTTGGAGAGGCTTGAAGCCATCAGCAGGGAAATGCTGGGTGGAGGTCGAGGAGGAACCAAGGGCTTTTGCTTCTGAAGGCAGTTGAACATGGTTGCAAAATCCAGTACTGGGGCTGTGCCTAAATGAGAGCTGAGAAACTCCATGCTTTGGTTGTTTTTCACATCAGAAAAATAATTAATTAACGTGTTTTGGAGGATTGAAAATTTCCCTTTAACTGCAATTTTCATTGGCTATTCAATGTATGCTATTTCTTAGAAAAAATCAGTGGCATTTGACATTGGCATCAGTTGATAACTTGAGTTACGTGGATTTGCACGAACTGCCTTTATTTTTGAAGCATTTAAAGACTGCCCCTGTGCTTTTAAACCTGCTAAACTACCTACCTGTTGGTGAAGTACCACGTATACTACTCCCACCGGAAGAAAGTATGTAACTGATGTAATCTGAGAGCCTGATTCTCTTCATATTCACTGCAGTTTTGTATCAGAGCAACTCGAGGGCCTTGTCTGAGTGGGAGCAGACTCAGGCTCAGTACGTCTTTAGTTTGTGATGGGAACTGTGTAACAGGATTAATAAATCATCCTCCTAGCTTAAAAAACCCCCGAAAACCGAGCCCTAAACAGAAAGCCTGTTTGGTTAATAAAATCTTAGTAATGAAATAATCATAGATCAGTTGGATTGCCTGAGAGTAAAAACATGTCAGTGTCTCTGCTTAATACGTCTTGCTCTTTAGCTTAACCATCCATTCATGTTATTTCTCCACTGCAGAAACACAACCCAACACTTCTGCTGACTGGACAGAGGGTCAGATCAATGCAGGTAAAATTCTTGTTAATGAGATTTTGATTCTTTGACATTTCCAGTCAATTCTTACTTGAAATGCATGGAGGCAGTCTGATGTTCCAGTTCAGTTCTCAATTGTTTCTCAACTAGGCAGTCCCAAATATTTATCTCATGTTTTTATCTTCTTCTTTTTTTTTTTTTTTTTAACTTTTTTTAATGGAGGTCATAAATTTGTGTTGCTCAGTGTTAATTAGCTCCTTAATATGCTATGGTCTGCACTTCAGTGAAAGCTTGCTTTTGTTTGTGTTATTACTACCTTTCTAGAAAAAGAAATATCAGTCTATTCTGCTAGACAGCTTAATGTCTCTTACCTAGTAACTTTTCCTGATCTAATTCCTTGGCGGTGACTGAAAAGTGAATTATTCTTGCATGTGTATGTAATACAACCAGAATCCTTATTAAACATGAGAGGTATGCAACCAGGGAGTGTGTGCACCAGTTGCACAACTGTTTATTGCATTTTGCCAATATCTAATTTCTGAGGGATTTCTCTTTCTTATTCACCTGACTTTACCAAAGCAGCAGCTTTCAGAAGTGGAACCTTTCATTTCCTGGGGGAATGAGGTATCTATGTTGATGCTGAAACATTCCTTCTTGTCCTGTTTGGGCTGTGGGAAGCACAAACTTATCGTAATAATGTTCCATTTATGCTCAGTTAAATATCTGATCCCAGAGAGGCCTGGAATTACATCAGTGTTGATCTAGGGAATTAACAGCACAGATAATTAGCAGGTAGAAAGGTATTTGCTGTTGCATCAGAGACAATATCTTTTGTACTGGTGGCCACATTTTGAGACAAATAATTTTTTTCAAAAGCTATCTGTAGGTGCTTTTTCTCAGGAAAGCATCTGCTTTGGATCCGGAGTATAGGAAGTCATTTAGACTTACAATACCGTGTAGTATTAGCACCTGTTCAAAGACTTTAAGCTTGCGTTTCAGTCCTGGGAACTAACAATCTAGATGGTTAATGCTGCAGTACCTGACTTGAAGTGCTGTGTTCTGCATTAGATCTCACCCTGGCAATTTCCAGCTGTGGGAACTAGGGTGGGAAGACACTAGGGTGGGAGCAGGTCATTTTGAGACATTTGTTATAGCTA
>JAOEHY010004764.1:0-24219 GCA_025447955.1 Psilopsiagon aurifrons
GGTTTTTTTTCTGGTTTGCTGCTGGGTTTTTTTTCTTTTTTTTTTTTTTTATATAACTTTTTTCATTACTGCAAAATGGTCCTGACTACGAGTGGAGTATCTGGTTGCTGTTCTGGTTCAAATGGAAATTATGCATGTCAAATTTCAGCACACCTATGGCCAGGTTATAGATAGTGTTAACTGATGTCAACCAGCTTTATAAAACTGTTATCTCTTAAGATTTTGCCTTATTTGTCTTTAGCACAGTGAATTTTCTCACTTCATGCAATTACTGAAAAGTTCTAAGTAATTTTGATAACAAAACCCCAAGACAACCATCTTTGCAATGTAATTTCCTGTGCCTGTATCCCAGCACATTTAATATTAGCTCTCATTTGTCAAATGAGACAACAGGACATCAGCAGCCTGTGTATCTTGGCATTTCAGGTGGGGAAATGGGAGAACAACTCCCTGAGCCTGAAGTACTCTGTCTGGCCAAGGTACAGCTCTTTCGCAGACAGCGATCCCGACGATAACCATTTGAGTATTGTCACCCTGGAGGAGGCTCCGTTTGTCATTGTTGAGGATGTGGATCCTTTGATGGAAAGTTGCCAGAAAAACACTGTGCCATGTCGTAAATTTGTCAAAATTAAGTAAGTAAATACACAGCATTCCTTATTTTTTTTCCCCTCAGTGAAAGCTATATTCCCCTATTTTCTTATTTCATCATATAATTCTTTTCTGATACTTTGCTGTTTTCCTCTTGCTTTCTATCTTCCGTATTTCATTTCCACTTTCTTTTTCTATTTCCCACACTGTATACTCTTGATTGCACATCTTCTTTATTGTTGATATAAATAAGTTCAAAGGTTCTGATTATAGACACAGAATTCACATTGAATTAACAACATAATAAGTTTATAGCAAATTCAAAGTCAGCTAGAATTAGCCGTTTTCAGTCACATGGAAGAAGAATGCATTCTAAAATAGAATGCATCATGCTTTAATGAGTCCTCCTTGAATTCTTTCCAGTTATGTTGAAATATGCCTCTTTTAATTTGTCTTTAATAGTTTGAGAGTATCTCCTATTGAAAATGTATGTTTATGCTGAAATTTGGTACAGGATAAACTACTCCAGCATAAAAAAGCACTGTGACATATCATATAGAAACAAGTCCCCTGCTTTGGTTGCTTTGGAGGAGTCATTAGAAATCAGTGGAAAATTTATCTTTGTGAATTTATGTTAGTGTTGATTCACCATTCTGTGCTTCAGTCTACATATTTATGAACTGACTATAATAACATTTTTTGCTGAGCAGGTGGTAGTGACTATAAGGCATGTTTCTGAAGATTTCTGGAGACTCCTAAATGGCTGTGTACATGCTTCCTGAAGTCCAGAAAAATGTTTCTTTTGACATAACTGTAGTTGGGCAAGTTTTAAACTAGTTTTATTTTAATTTTGAATTCTTTCAAAGGATTTAAAATATTGTCTTGGCTTCTGAAGACACTTGTACTAGAAAGTCCTAGAGTAGTGAAATTAACATTTCAGAAAAAAAATAAAGGGAAACCATTGTATTTACACTCCAAGGTGGCCTGAAATTCACCTCTCAAAGTACAGGAAAAGGTGCAGCATTCATTGTCAGTACTGGGAACTGCTGTGCCTTTATGTAACATACATGTTGGGAATTCTTCTAATTACTAAATGACATGAAGTCTTCTCTCTTGAGAATAAAAGTAATAAATGTTTAATCCAAGTCTAAGAGAGAGATTAGTGAGAGGAGACTATGTCTTTATAGAAAGTACAGGAGGCTAGATGCTGAAGCAGAAAGCACGTCATAAAAGGTCTACTCTTATCTTCCATTTATTTCCCATCAAGCAACTGTGTTATGACTAGCAAGAGCTACAAACACTGTATAAAGCATACTGTGTATTATTTCTCCTTCGATCCAGGAAAACATGGCCACTCACAATTATGACAAAATGTCATTTCAATGTATGCTGAATTTTGCTATTGTGGTTCTTCAGTTTTTCCCAGTAGAAATATTTGTCTTTCTTCTCTGTTGACAGCAACTCAACTAACGAGGGGACTAATGTAAAGAAGTGCTGCAAAGGATTCTGCATTGATATCTTGAAGAAGTTGTCTAAAACTGTGAAGTTCACCTATGACCTGTATTTGGTGACCAATGGGAAACATGGCAAAAAAGTCAATAATGTGTGGAATGGAATGATTGGTGAAGTAAGTTCTGTTAGGTAAAAGATCTCGAGTAAGAACTTAGCAATGTTTGTTCTTCATTCTTTTGGAGAAATGAGGTATTCTCTACTGAGTAATATTGGTGGTGTCTTCTCTTTGTGGATCAGGTGGTATATCATCGTGCAGTTATGGCTGTGGGGTCTCTCACTATTAATGAAGAGCGCTCTGAAGTGGTTGACTTTTCAGTGCCATTTGTTGAGACTGGGATTAGTGTCATGGTGTCACGGAGCAATGGCACAGTTTCACCATCTGCTTTTCTAGGTATGATTCTCCAACTCATCCAGATCATTTAATTGCATTTCTATAGAGTTGGGCAGGTTTTATTGTTCATTAAGCTGTACAGTGCATTGACATGTTTCTGTCAACTTTTGAATTCTGCATTAGGAAGTTTGTACTGTGTTAACCTGCTGATTAACACGGCTATTAGCACATGAAGATAGCGCTGTTGGTTTCAGATGCAGTGAGTGAAAGCAAATTATTTCAATGTAAAAAATGAATTCCCCAAATCATCACTTGGGAAAATTCCTTTTTCATAAACTGCTTCTCTACAAACTATTTTATGCTCGTTTAGCCCATTATAAATGGTTTCATACCTTTTTAATATTCACATTCACAAAAGAATTTAAAAACAACTTGTAGAACAGCTAACAAAAAGAGACTTCCATATGATCAGAAGAGGTCTGACAGCTAATTCAATAGCAGTTCCCTCTGAGTACTGAACACTGTACTACTGCACTGGAATTCAATAGCAGTTCCCTCTGAGTACTGAACACTATACTACTGCACTGGAGAGCTTCTGAGTGTTTTCTCCATTGATGCAATTGAGCAGTGGAATTGTGATGATGCAGTTGAACAGTGGAGATTTAGCAAAGAAATGAAAGGCTGGGCAGAAAGGACATGGGATATAAAAACCCCAAAGACTTTGGTCTTCTTTCCTGGTTTGCTTCTTGTTTCAATTGTTTATTTATCCTTTCATTATTTTCATCTCCTTCTCTATTAGTGCTTAGCGTTTGTTTCTCCATTTAGTGCTTAGCCTAAATTCACCTGAATCTGAAAAGAGAGAGTCATGAGATGGATCAGAAGTGCCTGGAATGCTGTTATGTTCCTCATAGCTTATTTGGGGACAGTATTTTTAAAGATGTTTTGCAGTGGAAAATAGTGCTAGTGACACTAAAATCATTCAAATGAAACTGGAAAAAAAAAAACCAAACCCATACCCAAACAACCCAAAATCCAGCTGTATTTTCAAGATGGCTTGTGAAGCAATCTAGTATGTTCAGGTCCACTGATGCCTTTTTTTGCATCACTGATGGTAGGTTTCTTTTAGATTGCCAAGTGCAAGTTCTTCACTTCTACTGAAATTGCTGGTAGCCATTGAGAAGCAGATGTTGGTGTAATATTAGCTACAAGTGGCCAAATGACTGGGTTTTCTTGCACAAGAATCATCATTTAGCAACAGAGCTTATTTCTCATACCTGTTTCATAAAGGTACATTATAGAGATGGTGCAAATAAATATAATACAGTGAGTAATCAAATAACTTCCTGAACATGGTCATACCTAAACAAATTTTGTTGGTGGTTTAATATTTTTGTTTAATGAATTAAAGACTTTTGATTAAATTATACGAGGCTGTATTTTAATAAAAATATTCATATAGTATTTTCTCATTTCTCTAAATCATTGACTCATAAAGATACTTCATTTTTTTTAAATTGCAGTTGCAGCATGTTGAAATTAGCATTTGAGCTATAAGTACTGGAGTGCTTTCTAAATGTGCTGCAAATGCAGCTGAGTTTTACTATAGAATCTGCTTATCTCTAAAAAACCTGCTTACAGCTACCATCAAAAGAAGCAACTTTTGCATTTTCCACAACATATTTCTTAGATTTCTAAAACGCATTTAATGTTATTTGTTTAGTTGGGTGAACATATAATTCAAATGGTAAATAGCCCCATCTCATAAAGCGCTATAGAATAGCATTACTTTTGAAGAAATCTGATTTTCATAGCAATAAATCAAGCCTGTGCTTTCAGAAGTATTTTCTGGCTTTTTACATGTAGATAAAACTTCCTCTTTACTGGAATTGACTGTATATTTCAAGTAGTAAAATGCTTTGCCTTGCAAAATACTACCAGCCAGATAAATGAATTTATTCACTGACTGATTTTGTTTCAATTAAATGAATGTCTACAAACTGAGTCATTTTACATTTTTTTTTTAAATATTTTTTTAAATCTGTCAAATATAATATTTTTTTTAATAGCACTTGATGGCAGCTCACAAAATATCTGCTTTTGTGATTAGCTACTATGAATGTAGACCAGCACAGGGTTTTGTCCGAATTAGATTTTCCATTCAATTATTGTGTCCAGTAGACCTAAGGAACTGCTGGGCTGACAGCCTTTTCCTCAGTTTCTGCTGTGTTCTGATTCTGATGTAGTTGTCTTCTTCAAATGAGAATTTTATCCACATTGAAACATTTTCTTCTTGTATTACAATTCATATACGCTTGGTCAAAGAATTATTTTAAGATTCCGTTGACATTTGATTCAACTTTATTTAAACAAACAAAATAAGGGAAACCTCAGTTCCAAATATATATGTTTTTAAGAGGGTGAGAATTCGTAAGTGAGATCAGTTTTCTTTTTTGGAGGCATTGGTGGGAAAGGAAATCTATGCCCCTATTTATTCTCTGTATTTTTTAAGTACTGTTTTTGGTGGGAGGTAAACCTCCAAATTAGTGGAGTAAGGTATGTTTTTCATTGTTCTCCATTGCCAATCATTTGAAACATACACTGGAAAGTCATACATTAGTATTTTTCTGCCATATCATAGCTTTACTAAAACTTCTTCTAAAACCTGCTCTTTTCCTAAGGGAAGTTCTCTTTGTGACCTTTGAGAATCAAAGAGCAGTGCTGAATGTGGAATGTGATGTCTAACATGACAGGAAAATCAACTTTGTTATTCCATTGATTTTGTACTTGTTCAGTCTTGCTACTTGCTAAATAGCTTTTATTTTCCTATTGCTTCTTTTAATCCTCCACCTTATTTAGTAGACAGCTGAAGTTATTAAAAAAGTGTTCTACTTAAACTGTTATTTGTAGCTTACTTACTCGCATATGCTTGTTTTGCCCTTTGCCTTATTTAGATTTTGACAAATCACCATTGCTGTTTCTACACTAATGCTTTTGATAAGAGTTCTATCAACTTCCTTTTTTCAGTCAGAATGTTGTCAAAATTGTATAATTTTATGTGAATTCCAATTTAATCCAGTTAATACATCATTTCATAGAATATTTGTTATTAACTACTCGTCTGCATCTGAACAGATCTTTCCCTGCCTTTTTAGAATTCTGTTATTTTGCTAACTTACTTGCTCTTTGAACAAACATTTACACTAGTTGAAAGAAATTTCCATGCTTGGGCCCAAATTATTATACCTCATTCTAGTTCTGAGTGAATCATTCATGCTAACTCGAGCAAGGTTCAGATTAGGCTGTTGGGCTTAGCACACCTCAGCTGTCGCCCATAGTCGTTTCCTGCAGTGGTAGATGAATTTTTCAGTGGTTCAAATCTTAATTTAAATCCAAAGAATGAAAAAGTTAGGATGGAAGAACCTCCTCATCTTTCAAACACAGGAAAAGCATTGAAACACACAGATTTCTTCTTATTTCAAGTGCTTCTGAGTCTGTGTTAATTTGAAATAGCATATTAAGATTGCTTTCCTCCCACTTTGGAACACACTCACACTTGCATTTTCTATCAAAATTAGAATATAAGGTGCCCCCACATAAGTTGATCTGGTAAAGAGGTGTGACTGCCATGCAAAACATTTCTTACATATATACTTATAGCATGGCATCTACTACAGGGACTCCTGAAATGACAGAAAATTTGTGAATTGGGCAAAGTGATATTTAAGAACTTCATGTTATCATATACCAGATCACATATCCTTACCACATCCAGTCCTTTCAAAAAGTTGGTATTTATTCTGGTATTTGAAGCTGGGTTTAGATTTCTGTTCCAACCTATTTCTTTTACTTAAATCATGGATTTCCTGACTTTCAATCTGACTTTCAGTTTTCCATAAAAACCTGATTTCAGAAATTTGCTTCCAGATGAGAATGAGACTTTCAAAAGGATGTGTTTGCAATTGGTAAAAACAGCATCTTCATTGCAGGTAGATGAAATTAAACACAAAGAGAAAAAAAACCCAAAACAAACTGAAATTAAAAAAAATAGTTTGAATACAGGTATTTAGCTTTCTTCTGTGATACTTTTTGTTGGCTAGAAAATGTGAGTCTACTTCACTCAATTACTTGATGTATTAAGCATATGCTTAATTCCTTTTTCTCTGCAGAAAAAGTTATGATTCGACCATTCTGTTAATAAATGCATGTCACACTGTTTAGAAATGGACTGTAGGCTGAATAAGCAGTGAGTCAAACCAGTTACTTGCCACTCAGAGTCAGTGAAGGCTTTGTCAAGAAAAAATGTGCAGCCTTTGTTTTTGAATTGTAACTTACATTTAAGATTTTGACTTAATGAATTTTGGGTAATATGCTAACAGCAGTTCTTCATATATTGGTACTTAGTTATTTGCTGGCATTTTTGTTGGTAAAAGCTAAATTAAAGAAAACTGCTGGACTTGCCTAGCCGAAGACATTAGAATTCTTGGATTGGTTTTATGAACTGTTTCTCTTGTCTGTTTTGCTGCAGAGCCTTTTAGTGCTTCTGTCTGGGTGATGATGTTTGTGATGCTTCTCATTGTGTCTGCCATGGCTGTCTTCATATTTGAGTACTTTAGTCCTGTAGGATATAACAGGAACTTGGCACAAGGGAGAGGTAAGCTTTGCATTTTACACAACCCTGGAACTATAAAATAATCATGTATTTTCCATCGCTTGCCCTCCATCTTTTAAAATCCTGAGCAATGTGTTCTAGATGGCCCTACTTGAGCAGGAAGATTGGACTACATGACCTTCATGATCCCTTCCAGGCACAACGATCAGCCATTCTGTGATTCTGTGAAAATTAACATAACATAGGAATAAAAGACTGAAAGCAGCTATGATACTGTTTGTTCTTTGTAGAAAATATGGTTTCTTAAGGGCTTATATACTCATGTTTGCATTCTAATTAATTTGGACCACCCTATAGAAGGGTAAGTCCTACCAGAGTTGGATTCAGGCAGTATATGATTAGTACACAGTATCACTTGTACAGTGTCAGCTTGCAAAAAGCATTGAAATTCTACAGACTCATGACACACACTCACAGTTAGTTCAGAGAAAGTGATCTAATCTGGTGTGGAGGATGATCCGGAAAAATAGCAGTTGCTTTGTACATAGACTTATATATTCCCTGCAAATGGTCTGATAAACTCAGCCTTGAAATGAAGACACTAGTAGAAGGGCATCACTTCTTCCTGTGTAGCAGCATTGGTTATAGAAACCTCAATTTCAAAATATGCCAGCACAACAAATTTAAATCACAGTATTAAATACGCAGATGCCTCTCTCAGTGAAAGTCGCAGTTGTTTATTATTAACACTTTGACCTAAGGATTCCATGCATTGTGGTGACCTCATCCTTCCTTTTCTTTACTTAAGAGTGCAGCCTGGTTTTAATTTCTAAATCATACTTGCTTTATTTTACAACAAGAGATCTTCCAGCTTGGCAAACATAGTTCTGGGAACTATATTGCAAGCTAATGGTTTCTTCCAGATTATGATTGGCCTGTTCCCTGAAAAAAGGTGTTCTTGCAATGTTCAGATAATGTTATAATTTCAATAAGATAGTAAATGTGTAACCTCTGTCCAAAATAAATACTGTGTTTCGGAAGAGGAAATTAAAGGCAGGTACAGTCACTGGGTAGGCTGTTCTTTCTGTGCCACTTCATGTGCCAGAATTATTTGCTGTACTTACAGCTACAAAGGCATATTATGGTATCCTAATGTAGCTATAGAGACTTACCATGAATCCAACTGTTGTTCATTTGAAACATGGAAGCTTAAAAGAAATGGGAATCTTTATGTAGATTACCCCTTTCCCTAAGCATTTTTTGGCAGGAGGAAGCTCAATGGTAGTAGAATCTCCAGTAGCATGAACAGAACTTTAAACTGCTTTCTTGATATATATTTTCCTAATCACTTTTGCTCAGAAAATACCTATTATCCCTGTATCAGCTCAGTCTTAAATGGTTCTAGAAGGTTGCTTCAGAAACCATTTGCCAGCTCCATTGCATTTATTTTACTGCACTCTTCTTAGCACTGCTGCAAAATAAAAAGAAGATAACCCAAGAGGTAGTGCTTGATTGCACTGTGAAAGATTTGCATTGTATTAGTGTGTTTCTGTTGAAATTATAACATGCACTAAGTATGCCCACTTTGGGTTTTATTCTTTTATTAATAATTAGATTATTATTAAAATAAATTATAATTATAATAATAACTAAATCAGAGTTTGTAATGTGCATCTCCTTGGCAAAAAGAATGGAGCAGGGAAAGAGGTAGGATTACAGGTGTCTGCATCAGAGCTTATTGTCTGCATTGCCATTTAATTGAAAAATATACACCTATAAAAAGGTCAGATGAGTCAGTCAAGGGAGGACTGTTTCTTTCTTTTGAGGATAAAGAAGTATAGATGGTGAGCAATATGTGATGTCTGCAGTGTACTTACCCAGATCTGCCTACGAACAAACTTCCCTTTTGTCGTGGTTTAAGCCCAGCTTGTAACTTAGAACCATACAGCCACTTACTCTATCTCCCTATTTTGCCCTCTGCTCCTGGAGAGATGGGGAGGAGAATTGAAAGAATGTAACTGCCACAGTTGAGATAAGAACAGTCCAGTGACTAAGGTATAACACAAACCATGGCTGCTATCACCAATAATAATGATAAGGGAAATAACAAGGGAAGAGAATACAATTGCTCACCATTCAGCCTGACCTAAGCAGTGATCTGAGCCTTCTGGGTAACTCCCTCTAGTTTATACATGGGCATGATGTGCTGTGGTATAGAATACCCCTTTGGTCAGTTTGGATCAAGTGTCTTGTCTCTGCTTCCCAGCTTCTTGTGTCTCTCCTCACTGGCGGAGATCGAGACTGAAAAAGTCCTTGATGGGAGTAAGCATTACTTAGCAACAACTAAAAACCTTGATGTGTTATCAGCACGGTTCTCAGGCTAAAGTCAAAAACATAGCACAGCACCAGCTATTAAGATGGGAAAAAATCACTGCTACAGCTGAACCCAGGACACCTTTATTCACACAGGGCTCTCACAGGTCTTTTAAGTGGATAATAGCATTGCTAATCCACTTCTGCTGCTGTGTGGGCACGAGGGCATTGTGCTGATGGCTTCTGCTTGCTTTGGGATGAATGAAAAGCTGAATGCAAACAGGGATAACAAAAATTACAGAATGGGTCAGCTGGGACAGGTTTTTACCTGTAATGACAGCATATTTGAAGCCACAGAACTGACTCTGAGCACGTGATGTTGCTGGAGTCTGGTTTGCTCTAAGTCACATATCTATACGGGCAGCTTCTCTGTGTTGACTTACCGATTTAGCCTCTGAGTGCAAAGTTGCTTAATGTAGGTGATGTACAGAATGATTCACGTCTTTTAATCTTATATATGCTTACGTAAACTTCAGAAAGCATAATGTTAGCAAGATTGAAGTACTAGAATTGAATCATTAAGACTTAAACCCACAGTTTCCCATTTTAAATGTCTGCTGAAAGGGGCAGTACTGTGGCTCCTACCTTACTGAAGAGACATACCAGTTTGCTTCTCCTCCAAACTTATCCTTTCCATTTGCATTTTAAAACTTTTGAACTAAATGCCACATAGAAAAATGTTTAATTATTTTTTTTAGAAATATGGAAATTGATGTCATCGTAATAGAGTACCTATGGTAAATCCCTTCATTCCATTGGGAGTACATTGAGTATGTATTGAAATATTTTTTAGCCATGTTAAAACCATGTGAGTAGTTTGTTGTTTTTATGTAGGGTATCTTCCCAAGGTTTAATTGAACTACAACTAAAACAATGGCTCTTTGCAATTACAGATCCCCATGGACCGTCCTTTACCATTGGAAAGGCAGTATGGTTACTCTGGGGCTTGGTGTTCAACAACTCTGTGCCTGTACAAAACCCCAAAGGGACAACAAGTAAAATCATGGTGTCGGTTTGGGCTTTCTTTGCTGTCATTTTCCTGGCTAGTTACACTGCCAACTTAGCTGCCTTTATGATTCAAGAGGAATTTGTTGACCAAGTGACTGGACTGAGTGATAAAAAGGTAAGTCTTCAGCTCAAGAGGTCAGTGCCCGTTCTTTGTAATCCTCTGCAACTTTGTGCTAAAAAAATCCACCAAGTGACTAATAAGCTAAAATTGGACGATTTCATTCTGAGTATCTGCCTTTTCTAAGAAACCTAAGACCCAAAGCATTAAAATATCAGACTGTTTACAGTCTGAGTTGCCTTTTCAAAAGTAAATACATTAATTTAAGAGCACCTCAATTTTGTGATGGAAGGCAATTCCTGGTTGATTAAAATGAATGATTCAAAAATAGACCAAAGCCTTTTCTGATTAAACTGAACAAGGCAGAAGCCCCAAAAAGCAATGAGCCATTCAAAACATTGTTCTTGTGCACAGGTTTTGCCTCTCTACAGTCCTAAGGTTTCTCAGTTAGTAAAAATTCAAATAATTAAAGGATAACTTATGGGAATGTAACCCAATTCATGGTAAATTATTTTTCTCTCCTCATTGCCTTGTTGCTGCGATGTTACTGGTAAGGGAACAGTTCAGGAATTTGCAACCACTTCTACTGTTGTTCAGCAGGGAACTCTGACCCTTGCTGCGAGCAAAGCTGCAGTAGGCAGAGGCCATTGAGAAGGGAGAGAGGTATGGGTGAAATGAATTTGAAATAGGTAATATGTGGAAGTTTAATACATTTTTGAAAAACTTCTGGCCTCGTGAATCAGTTTCCTTTCCTTCTCTCTCCCCTTTTTCTTATTGCACAAGTGAAGAGTCAAGCCCTTTTGTCAGTGCTGTATTGTCAATGCATTAAAATATTCCCAATTAGAGATATTGCAGTTTCTCAGTCCAGCTCCATGTGACAGGCTGTAGGGAGGAGAAGCCAGAAAAATCCCTTCACTCTCTGTGCAGTTATCCCTGTCCCTTAGCATTCAACATCCTCCTACTGGTTCACCAGCTTTGCTGAACACGTGATACTGTGCAGTTTATCCCTCATTGCTTTAAGACCACTTGATAGTTTTCTCAACCTTCCTAATGTCACTAATACATTTCTGAATGCCTTGTCATCTATGTGGCACCAGAAATACATGGCACAGCATGTACTGGAGTTACTAGGGGTAGGTGTTCATAAACTCAAATGATTTAGAAAATGAAAAGAAAATTATATTTTGACATTCTCGTGTATGTAAAAGATGTTTTAAAAGCTTTGTGTTCGCAGAAAGGTACAGAAAATGAGTCCAGAAGTATCCAGCAAAGCTGGTATATGTAGCACTTGTAAGTTTTGAGACTATTTATGCTCTTTTCATGTGA
The DNA here is from genome assembly GCA_025447955.1 of Psilopsiagon aurifrons. NCBI lineage: Eukaryota > Metazoa > Chordata > Aves > Psittaciformes > Psittacidae > Psilopsiagon > Psilopsiagon aurifrons. Next base: position 11,806 of record JAOEHY010004764.1, read on the forward strand.
TGAAAGAGTGATAAGATTACTAAGGGAGCGTAGGTAGCAGTGAACAGAATTGTCTTGCAAAGTATTTATCTGCGTGATTCCTCCAGAGCCATGTTTTAAGAAATGCCCCATGTACATGTGGTGTAGACAGATTCTCTTCAGCCTTAACAGGAAGTCTTAATGATGCCATTTACAAGTTCCTTATTTTGGCAAGATTACAGTGTTCTTGTAACCTTGGCTTTATATCTTTGTGCAACAAGATATCACAAGATCTAGAGTTACTAACAGATACATAACAGGACAGGCAGGCTGAGGTTGAAAGGCAGCATGGATGCCCAGTTTCATATCCAAATTCATCTTGCTACTTCAATACTGGATCTTTACAGTGCTTTCTGAGGGTTGTCAGGCACAGATATCAACTGCATTTCAGTACCTGATGATTATAATAACAGTCTTGGAGTTACTAATAGCTATATTTTTCAAGGTCAGAAATCAGATTGTCAGCATTGTCTGGTAAAAGAAGAAAGGAGGGAGTTCAAATATGGGTGCTTTTCTATCATTCCAAACCAGCCATAATTCCTGTTATAATCTATGTTAACAGAGGGAGAATATTTACTATTTCTTGCTATTTTATTAGTGTTTTCCTCAGATCAACAACAAATAACTGCTATGAATACCAGCCTTTTCAGGCAAGCATGCAAATTTTTTGGATTAAGTCAGTATTTAACTTTTGTGAAACGTGAAACTGCTGTGAAACAGTAAATGCTTTATTGACTTAATGAGATTGTCAGTTCTGTTGAGTTTTGTTAACTGGAGTTGTTGTTAGTTGTTTTGGAGTTTTGTTTCCCATGCGCCATAGTTCTAGCAGTTGGCAGAGTATGGGGAAAACAAGAACTAATGGGTCAGTCTAATAACAGTAGATCTCTCCAGAATTACGGTTTAAGCATGGGGGGTGTGCATACAGTTTACAGATTTTTTTAATGTTTTTTTAAAAACTTAGCATTTCAGGAAATGTCTAGGAACAGAATTGCTTCCTAGCAGAGATGGCAGCTCTTATTTCCCATCAGGGAGCTTCAGGGAAAACGAAACCATGTAGAGAGCGGATCCTTTTTTCCTTCTTGTCCTGTGTCTGCCATGTAGCTCTTCACTGCTGTCACAGAGCCAATGTGCTTCTCCAGGACATGTCACTTCATAGAATTTAAGTTTAGAATTATTGATGAGATCTTTAGACCCCTTAGACACAAGTGCAGTGTAAGTAAAAAGATTTTAACCCCTTTTGTCCTTCTTTACAAGTAGTCTGTGAGCAGGCAGTAGTAGCAGACCATTGTTTTAAAATAATTCCCTGTATGTCAGAATTCATTACTTGGGTGTCTTCTGCCCAGAAATTCCAGTCTGTGGATGGTGTTTGGAATTATTTATCTGCTTGTTCTCCCTGTGGTATTTGAACTTGTCTTTTCATTAATCTCTGCTTTCCTGCAGAACTGTTTTTGTGTTCCATCAACATACAATTTGTGACAGGTACCTCCATTCCTTCAACTTTTCCTATGGGAGGAAATGCCTCCTGACATCTTAAATTTATCTAGATATTCTTGAAGAGCGAGACTATTGAGAACCAAAGTCCATTTCTTAATTGCTAGGATACTGTACCCTAATCTTCCTGTGTCCCCAATTCCCCTGCCAAGGAATTGATCTTGCAGAATGCTCACCACAGCTTCATTTCCAAAAAATGCCAGCTGGATGAGCAGCAGCAGTTCTTACAGGTCTGGAAGCCAATGTTGTTCCTTTAGTTGATTTTTTTCCGCTTCTGTTGACTGGTAAATTTGGTACAAATGCTTAGAGACTCTGGAAGCCATCTCAGTACATTGGGTATTCATTATATATAGATTTAAATAAAGTTAATAGCAAGCTACATCTGGACATATACTTAAGAGCAGGGTTTGTTTCAGTGCTGCATAATAAACTCAAAAAAAGAGATAGCAAATATAGACTAAGAACCATGACTAGCATACAGTGTAATTTTAGTGCATAGGTCAATTAGTATGTGTAAAGTAGAGGCAAAATAGTAATTTAAATAGTAAAGCTGTGAAAGGGGGAAACAAGGAAAGTAAGACATCTGTTAGCTAAACAAACAGAGAAAAATAGAGTTCATCCCTTTATGCTTTGTCAAAATATGCTTAATTAAAATGCAGCATTTAATTGTAGTTCTGTAGCATGAAAATACTGTTACAGCAATAATTTCACAGTCAAGGTTTGATGGAATTGAAAGTACTCCCATTTTCTGTGTAAGCCTATTTGTAGTCTCTTTGCAGATTGGCACTGGATCCTGGGAATTCTTGATGCCCTGGGACCAAACGTTAAAAAGAGAAGTATTACATATGTAGCCCAAAGGAAGCAGGAGCTGTATAAATATTAGCTGTCTCTTGCAGCACAGGGTATTTAAATTTCTAACTTCAGCAGTGAAGCCAGAATGCACTTTACCATGGAATTCATGGGTGACTGCTTTTATCAATGCTCAGCTGAATTTCCTCATTAGCCAATAGTACCTCTAATTGACTGGCCTTTTTACTTTCTTTCTTAAAGAGACATTTTAGCTTAATCCTAAAGTGTCACTTGGTATTTAAAGGAAGATAGATACAGAAAAGATGCATATAAAACTTTTAGGTCTGTTGGCAGAGGTTTATGTGGGATTATCTGAATGATTTCCAAATCTGAAAGCTGAGAGTGTCCTGAGCTATTGCTATACCTTTGCAGGTATTCCTTGGCTTGTTTGTGCCGATGCAATGGTGAGGCTGAAATTGTAGGATAAACCTAAAAGCCCACAAGCAAATGATTTGTAGTTAAATTGTAGGAATAAATAGGCACTAGGGTTATAGGTGTGAGAGCTCTAGAAGCCCTTTACATGTCAAATGATATAGTTGCTGAGCCCCTGGGGAAGATGCAGGAACTTTCATTCCCTTGAGTCATGGCAGTGGAAGGAAAGGTAGCTCTTAAACTTGTGTCTCCCTGTGCACAAGCTTCCTGGGATCCCCTGCACCCCTGCAGGAGCAGTTCCTTAGACTCAAGTAGTGCAAATGATCCTTTTGCCTTCTTTGTGTGGGATTTCCAGTGTCACAACTGAGATAGCAGTGTGACATGACTATCAACAAAGTACTGTTTTCTTTAGATTGCTGTTTACCAGTGTGTCTGCTTGTGGTTTGTATTCTCTAGGGAGATGGTGACAGATAAGGAACTTCTTCCAACATGTCTCTGCTTCAGTTTCTGCTGTCCTGTCATATTGCAATGCATGGGAGAAGGTCACATTAAAGTGGCAAAATTAAGCTGGTTTTACTTTGGATGTGAATGTTTCTGTAAGTTCAGTCAGTGTGAAGACAGAGTTTCTGGTACCATAAAGCTGAATTAGCCCACAGCATTTGTGTAGATGAAATTTGAAGTGGTCAGTCTGGGGTTTTTTTTGTTGATTTTTTTTTTTTTTTTCCAACCCGAAATTGCCTTTCTTCACATTTGGAATGCCTGAAGCACTTTGCTTTTCTCTTTTCTCTCCAGTTTCAAAGGCCACATGATTATTCACCTCCTTTCCGATTTGGAACAGTCCCAAACGGAAGCACAGAGAGGAATATCAGAAACAACTACCCCGATATGCACCTTTACATGACGAAGTATAATCAGAAAGGAGTGGAAGATGCCTTGGTCAGCTTGAAAACTGGGTGAGCTTTTTTCCATGGATTTTAAAGAATACTATTGACTTTGCAGAAACTGAGGAATATTGATCTGTACTTACAGTGATCCTGAACAGACTGATGTCAGGCACGCTGTGTGGTGCATGGCTCTGTGCATGCACTGCATAGCTACCAGTAAGGACAATGATTGCCTGTGATTTGTATGACTAATTTAAAATTGCATGGAAGGTTCAATGTCTTATGTCAGATAGAGTCAAAGGGCAGAATTCTTCTCAGATTTGAAGAGAGATGATACAGATAGGCCTTGACTTGTGTAGGGGCTCAACACAGGCATGTTTTGTACAGTCCCTCATTTTTGCAGAACTCTCTCTCTCGCAGGAATGTGCTTTCCCAGGGTGAATTTCCAACAAAGCTAGTCTGGCCAGTGTGCAATTGCTTGTTATTTCTTTTCAATTTCCCATCCCTTTGGTGTGTTTTTAGGTCCGCTATCGCATTTTCTTCCCTCCTCTATTAGCATGACCCTGTACCTTTACTGTGACATCCAAAATACTGACTTTGATCTTTGTAAAAGCTGTTGAGACGAGATAGTCTCAAATGCAGTCTAATGCCTGCTTCTGGAAAATATTCTGGCAAATATTATTGTCTTTCTTCCTTAAGATCTGAGATTTAGACTTGAGTGCCATCCCTCCTTTTCTCTAAGTAGCACATTCCGCCTAGGTAGACAGAGACTGAATTCTCATTCTTAATCTTCAGAAGGTATGAATAACTCTACCTGTATCAGTATTCATCTGCATGACAAGAGTGTGTTAGCTCCAATAATCTTTGCTCAACCTGCAGGCTTGATAATAGCCTGTGCATGTGTATTTTTGTTAATAATACTGCATTGCAATAATTATAATTTATCAGTATAGATTGTTCAAGTTTGTTTTATTTCAAAGTGAAAATGCCAAGTCACCCACAGTGGTTCTCAGTCCACTTACTCTAGGGGCTGTTTCAAGCACATCTCGTGCTGTTACTTATGGTGAACACAGAACATAGTTCTTCCTATACAAAATGAAGCTGTTAGTTTTGGTCCTTTCTGAGGATCTGCTTGCCCTTTTAATTTTCATTTTCCTTCTGCCAGGCATGCAGGGATTGTAGCACATTTGAGTCACCGAATCTGTCCTCAGAGTGCAGGTTCTCTTGGAAATGTAATACTTCCTATTGTTTCCTGCTCTGTTGAATCCACATTGTCTGGACTGTCACCACTGCTCAAAGTATCCTCAACTGTCAGTTCTCAAGCACAGTTTGTCGCACTCTGAGATAGACTTGTAACATAATGCGAGATGAATCACACCCAGGTCCTCCAAACTGGAGGCAGAGCTCTTGTTCTGACCAAGGCTATGCAAGTCACGTTTCCTGGGTGACAGCTAAATTATGCATTATAGTCAGCTGAATGCTACCATTCCTGCTGTGAATTGTTCAAGAAGCTATCCTTAATTTCAACCATTTTTAGGGCTTGTTCAGCTGGATGGATTTATTTAGACAATGTATATTCCTTGTTCTTTTCACCAACCATTTGTCCTACTGGAAGTCCTGAAATGTTGCTGTTAGCTTTAAAATTGTGCCACCTGTCAGACACGTAAGCATGAAAAAGGTGGGCATGGAGGGTGTGCTACCTGACTGCAGGGGAGTTCAGGACATTCAGCCAAACTCAGGCTGGCTGCTCCTGTGCCAGCTGCTGCTCCTCCTCAAAAACTTCAGTCCTTTTGACATCATAGCCTATTTAATTTTTATAGATTTTCTTTTTTCCCCTACTGGAGCTCCTTTCCTCTTCTAAGTGATTTCTCAGAGTGGACACCCCGGGGATCTACCTTGCTCCCCTTGACTGACATTTCTGTAGCAGATGGTGCAAATAAGCTGCTATGTGAAGTGTTTTCCAGATCAATATAAGTAACTGCTACATACAGCTGCGCTCTGTAGCGTTTTGTCTTCTGGCACCTACAGAAGGATTAAACAGCATGCCATCAGCTGCTTTCAGACTTATATCCTTCAAAACCAGAATTGTTAATTTTTTCTACCAAATTTACTGTTCCGTTACTCTTTCCTCATTTTTTGTATACCTATACTGTAACTTCTTCCTTTCTCAGGAATTATTTGATAAGATTGTTGCTCTCTTCCATGTAAAGTTTGCCCTTTCATGCCAGCCCAGACTTGATCAAGCTTTCAGCTTCCCTACTTAGCTTGATCCCATGATTTTTAATACGTTGCCCCAAGGAACATTTTGAGGATGACTTATCTCTCCTTCCTCAAACTGCTTCTGCTTCTGAGCAGATATATAATTTTTCTCTATAGTATGTGCATGTTCTGCTTACCTTCTGAGAGCTATTTTGTCTATTTTCATCTTTATCTCTGGTCAAAGCTATTCTTGTGCCTTTTTTTGTTTTTCATCCTCATCATTGGTAGCATACAACAAGTCATTTTTCTTACATGTGGTAAAGCTTGCTGCTTCAGCACAGCTTTTGGAAGATGAACAACCTCGTAATTATAGATTCATAGACTATAGACTTGGGCAGGACTTGTAAAGATTGCCTGGTTGATAACTGCTGCTGGGAGTCAAAATAAATAATACTTGTCTTATTCCTAAAGAATGTTTGTACAACCTGTATGCATTTCTAGTCCCACTTTTAAAACTACTTTTGATAAATTGAAGACATAAAATTTAGTCCATTTTAATTCCTTATATATAGTGTTTGATTTTAATTTTAAGATCAAACAAAAAATACCAGCAATTAGGCAATGTTTAATGACTTAAAAATGCTGCACACGTGGCATCTGACTGAATAATGCTGCACCCGTGGCATCTGATCTAAATAGAATCAAACTATCAGGTAGTCTCTTGTCACTATTCAGTCTGGTTGTGCTGTATCTCAAACTCTTACATCTTTTGGTCAGCTTTAATTAATGTTATCATCTTGACATGTATGAGACCATCATGTTTACATAGAGCTGTTATTGAGTTGAACTGGAAGAGAAAGTGGGAAGGAGACATACATAAAGCTTCAGAAGCACAGATTTTTCCAAGAGCTTTGCTCTTCTTGAGGCATGCATGTATCCTTTTCTTCATTCTGAAAACAAGGTAAAAAGCAAACTGGCTTTTCATCTTGCTTCTCACAAGAAGCAAAAAATCAGCTGCTTCAGTCCAGTTGTGAACATGCCCAGGAAAAACCTCAAGGGCAGAAATACAGATCGTAATGTGTATAAAATAAATTATGTTCCTGCCTTTATTTCCTGATCTGGTGCAGGGATTAGATAGGGTTTATGCTGTACATGTAGAAATGAGTATGCACATATAGGAAGCCTTGAACAAGATACCCAGCCTCCCCCTATTTTTGAGAGGTGAAGCTAATAGTGTTTCAAAATTAACTTAGAAGGAAAGCATCTGGTTTTGGGTTTGTTCTTTTTTGTTGTTGCTTTTTCTTTTAATTAGAATGAATAACTTCACTACATGGGCAGTAGTCTTGGAACTGTCCTGCTTGATTAGCATCAAAAGTGTGTGAGATCATTCTAGAGAGGAATGAACTGGGTAATGCTGCAAAGGAAAATGGAAAAGAGATTTTTGCTTTAGACTGACATTGACATTATACCTACTCCTTCAGGTGAATCCTCATGGTGAGATTCATTGCAGCTTACTCATAAAAGCTTTCTGTTATCAGTGGTGAAGGCAGATTTATCAGCTGTATTGGCTTTCTCTCTTTGATAAGAAATTGATCTTTGTTTCTGAATATATTAAAAAATAAGTATCTTAAAGTCTTAATATCTACTTCAAGTCAATAGTATCTTATTTCTGAGATTCACACATACAGGTCTCAGAGAGCTGCTGAGGCACCATTTAAACAACAGGTGAACTTTGTATTTATTGATTAAAGATCCCAGTTTGCAACCAGGCCTGTTAAAAGGGAGCAAAAATAGGGTTGTTATTGAAGTGCTACTTCATCATTTTGAAATGGCAAAATATTCTCACTTCTTCAATGCAATTTAGTACTCTAAGAAATCACAATCTTGCAAGCTTGGCAAGCAACGTACTGTTTTTCCCTAAATTTCACGCATGCAAGGGATCAGCTGAACCATATGGGCTGTGCTACCTGAGGAGCTTCAAACTGCTCTTAAAGCAGGACTGAGCAGCTCAGGAGTTCTCCTTTTCCTTTTCCTTAATGAAAACAGAAATAGCAGTTATTTTCCTGATCATTATTCAGGCAAGTCTGTAAAACATTAGCTGTTGCATTCTTGGTAGGTGAAGTCCAGCCGTGTTAGAGCTGTAGCAGCTCCTCCCTGTTCTTTAAATGTTTATTAGTCAAATAAAGCTCTAAAAATGCATTGCAAGCACTTCTGTCTATGCTGTATTTAATTAATCAACATTTTGAGAACTCTCTATACCAGAGACACAGATCTGTTGATTTTGCTTCTTGGAGAGAGAATTAAGTCTTTGGATAGGAAGTAGTTAACTTTTACAGAATCTGTGTAGGTTTGCTTGCTTCTCTTTGCCTTGTTCTATTTTTCCAGAAGGGATTCTAGATAAATAATGCTATTTTTCTGCAAGCAAAACACCACTACCTGTTGTAATTTCTGGGTGCGAGTTGTGTCAGCTCATAGATGTTGAGTTTGCCTGCAGTGTTTCTCTGTGTACGAATGTTCTGCTGTAAAACTGTAACAGTGAGAAAATGCAGTGGCATTAAACCTGAAATGCATTTCATGTTCCCACTTTTGCTCCAGTTTATGTACCCTGAAGTATTGTCTGGGATTTAACTGCTAATGGATGAAATTAGAAAATGTAACTGGGAGAGGCTCTCCTTACCGTAGAGAAAACGAGAGATTTTCACTTGCTGATTGCCTGTCACTTTCTTTCTAGGAAATCTGAGTAATGATGGATCCCTTGTGTTCTGCGGGCAAGCCACCCCTTGTACAGCTGCAGGCCCCTTTGCTGCAGTGAGCAGGTCTCAGGTTTTATTTACAGCCAAAGCCATGCCTATACATTCAGGGATTTGCTGCTAAAGTTTACTCAGGGCTCCATCTGCCTTCCTATTAAATGTTGCTGTGCTGGGTGGTTTATACCCATCAAATTTAATACCCTAGTTATCTGTGCTGTAGTGGCAGAAATGCAAAGGCACTTGGAAGGAATGCTGTAGTAAAAGCATCGTGTGCTGCCAGAGCCTCACAGGCCTGATGCAGCAGAGTATCACATCCGAGCTGTCCCTTGGGAAGATGCTATTGGCCTGCAGGCCTGTCCTGAGCTGCTAGTCACTTTGATAAGAACAGGAGAGTGTTCTGTTCCTCAGCATTTTGTAATGACAAATAATAATGCTAGAAGAAACACCTGAAAAGATCTAACTGAACACTGTGAATGGCATGAGGAGCTGTTTCCTCCCCACAAGCACACTCTCCCCTGTGAAAACAGCACTATGGTTATTATTTGTTTAGATTCCAGTGGCACTAAGAGAAAGTGCAAGAGATGCCCCTAGGAGGCTCTGATGGCCTTTTACTCCTCAGTCTCTGGGTTTATTGGCCCAAATTGGATTTTTGTTGTGTTTGCAGTGCTTATAAATTATATACAAGCTTTGCACAGTCTGCTATTTGCTGAACAGATAGGAGCTGGTCAGAGGCTGTGCTGGCATCTTCTGCAGTGGGGCAGAGGCATAACCAGGAGGCAGACATCTCCGTTTCTGTCAGCTGGAACACAGATCACATTGTGCCCAGCAGGTCCTTCTGTTAATTAGGGCTGTCAATTAAAGTGGTGGTGTACCCAAAGTGAAGACAAAGCCAACTTGTCTCCTAGGCAGCCAGCTGACATCTCCGCTTGGATGCAAAAGCAATGTCAATAATTCTTGCAGTATTTAAAATTTCTTTTTTACAGAAAAAATATGATCAAAATAGTCATCAAAGGACAGTCTTCCCAGTTTCTATTCTTTCTGTGGTTCATACCTTGTCACCTAAAAAGACAAGGAGAAGCTCTAAGAGAAATTACCTGTTTGAGAGAAAAATAATATATTTTAATTTTTCAGAAAAAGTGCAAATTCTTCATCATTCTTGTGGGCAGATGATAGCAGCTTGCAACCCCAACTCAAAGAAATGGTCAGCAGACATAAATATTTAAACTTTTCGTATAGTGGCTCAACAGTTTTTGACTGTTTCTGATTGACAACATGTTACAGTATCTGTAATTGAGAATATTTACTCTTTTCTTAGACATTTAATGTTGCAGTACATACAGCAATCCTTTTATCAGATTTTTAAGGAATTGCCAGAAATGGTTGACTTTGAGTTGTGTCTGGGGGAGCGAGGTAAAGGTTGATGGGCAACAGGAGAGATCTGTAGACTGTAGTAACTTATTGTTTGCAACCCTCCTGGATGCCTGGTATGATAGGCAAAGAGAGAAACTGTTCTATGCACAGCTTTAGCACAAGCACTCCTTCATGCAACCCAATTTTAAAGGAATGTATCAAATCCTTAAATACCCAGCTATTATTCCAAAACATGATGCTTTCTCATGCTTTCTCATGGCCTGCTCATCTAAGCTCTCTATTCAGAACCTGCCTGGGATTTGTGTTTTCTGCAGGCTTCAAAAACAGGATTATAAAATCAAATGCGCAACTGAAATAACCAGGTTTTAGATGGGAGAGCCTTGCTCCAGCCACTTTTTTAAGAAGTCATTGGAACAGCAGTCTGCAGTTAATGTATGTACTGATCCTAATGAAGAGAGAATGATGGTCTCCTCTTTCAAAGAATGGAAACCTTAGAGATCTTACGGGTACTCAAAATTCACCACTTTAAACTACTGAATCGGAAACTTGTTTATTCACATGTGATTGGAAAACTATTTTCCTGAGTCTACATCTGTTTTAACTACAACAAAACTCAAAACTCAGACAGGAATTGGCCCCTATTTTTCATTTTTCACTATTGAATAATGAAGCCAACTTGTATTGGTACATGTTGTTTCTTTAATGAGAAATATTTAGGAAAATTACTTCATATTTTCTTCCTATCTATAGGATATTATTTTAAAATATTTTTGACCTTGAAAAGGAAAATTATTATGCCAGGTGATCATTCCTTTAAGGGGTGATAAATCCAAAATGTGAATGTGTGACAAAACCCAAGAAATTAATAATTCAGATAATTCACTGTCAATTGTACTTATAAATAATGGTCAGGAGTATAAAATAACTTAAAGGACTGACATAACTAGCTCTTGGATTATTCTGCTTCCATACATAATCACCCCCCAGGCCATTTTTCTGGATAGAATGTTTGGACATGTTTGGAGGCTGATGCTTCAGAGCATTCTGTTTCTGCAGCTGCTCAGAAAGACAAATAATTCAGTAGAGCTGAGAGACATGACCCTGGGAACTCCTCAGAAAGAAGTTGAACTGAACTTTTATTTTCTCAGTCACACAAAATCTGAACCTGAGCTAGACACATGTTGAAGCACTGATGAGTTGAGGTAACTTTGGCTCTAAATTGTGTATGGAGTCTCAGATTTTATGCCTCCATATTTTCTGCTTTGTAGCTGGAGTGGAAATAGAGATGTTAAATACTTTCAGAAGTTGTTGTGCTGTAGCTCTCTTTAGTGCTGGTAGGTTGCAATAATCACAGCTTTAGACCACTTAGGGTTGTTTGCTTGTTTAAGTAAAAGTGAGTATCAGTCAGCCTCTGCTCTCTCCTCTGTCTTAGCGTCTCTCTCTGTCATTTCCTTCTTTGGCACCAGGCCTTTGTAAAGTTTGGTAGTGATGGATAGAATATTGTAGTTGTGGAGTTGGACTGGCATAGTTGCTTTCTGGATCTGTTGTGAATAAAAAACCAAGCAAGCTCAGAAAGAAACAGAAGGAATTGGTGGAATATGAATAATTAGGGAGCTGTTAAACATGATGGGGCTTAATACAGCTCATGAAATACCCATTAGTCTGAAGCCAAGAACATGAATTCTGGGACAATACCATCCATACATGACTTGTTTCTTTTATTCCTCCTTAAGCATTTACTGTTTGCTAGTGTCATAGATCATCTGGGCCCAAGTCTAAGGCGGTAAGGATCTTACTACCCATGCATAGGTGTTCCTAATCATGTATACCTCTGGGGAAACTTGTAAGTCAAGCAGCAATGAACAAAGATCCAAAGCTACCTAGGAAAGCTGCCTGGTGCTGCAGAATGTCTATTTATCCCTGTACATTTTGACAGTAAGTACTAAATTATCATACAAATATACTTTCCTAAAAACCATCTGCAGGAGTTAACAGTGTGAGCAGCAATTTTCTTCCTGACATTCTGTAAAAAATCCAAAAATCTCTGCTAAACAGTTTGGCCCATTCAGTGCATTCTCTCCTGGTTGAGTGGGTTCAGGCAACTTCTGCAGTCAATAGCTTAATTTAGTTTGACAGCAGATGGCTGGGGTAACTTAATTTCAATTTACATTATGAAGCTTTCTTTTGGACTTCAATCTTATATTCGTTTCAGTGATCATTCAAATTTTCATTTTGGCATTGCACTGAGGGGAATGATTTTCAGTTGGTGTTACAACTGTAGCATAGAATCATAGAATAGTTAGGGTTGGAAAGGACCTTAAGATCATGAAGTTCCAACCCCCTTGCCATGGAGAGGGACACCTCACAGTAAACCATGCCACACAAGGCTCTGTCCAACCTGTACTTGAACACCGCCAGCAATGGAGCATTCACAACTTCCCTGGGCAACCCATTCCAGTGCCTCACCACCCTTACAGTAA
>JAOEHY010004764.1:38064-84254 GCA_025447955.1 Psilopsiagon aurifrons
GCTCCATCTTTTTCAGTTTCTTATCTATTTTCTTTTCTCCCCCCCCTGTTCATTTGTGATCAAATGAGATTATTGAACTGAAAATGGCAAAGCTGATTTGGAATTAAAAGTAACATAAGGGTTTCAGAGTGTGCAAGGGATGGAGAGAAGGAGAGCGAGGAGCTGTCAGCTATGTGGGATGCAGCAGAAATAGAGGGGGAAAAGATGTAAGACAAGCAGAAATGTATAGAATCAAGGAAAATGCTGGGTAAAGAGAGCAAGTTTAGGGAGCAGTGGGAAAGTACCAGCCAGCTGGTACTACTCATCTGAGGTATTGGTAATGTATTGTGCTGCCTGCAGGTTACAAGCTGTTCGAATGAGGGTCTGGGAAGAGATCTCCAGGAAAAGAGGGGCAGATGGTGTAGTTGTATTAAGCCCTTAACCCTTAAAGCTGCAACCTTTAAAGCAATTAGTGACACAGATATGCAAAGAAGAAAACTGGTTTTGGTTTGAGTTTCCATAGAGAGCCTGTTATCCCCTTCTTAATAACTTTCAGTTCTGGTTAATCTCTATGTGCTTTTAGGATGGCTTAGTACACTAAGAATTATTTTCCTGGGTGGATAATTGCTTCCCACTCCCTAGTGGTAGTAGGTAGCTGTGGAAATGAGATTTGCCCCCTTTCATCTGGAAGAGGAAAGCTCTTTGTTGTTTTTTTTTTTTTTTTTATATTTCAGCATAAGCCTTCCAAATCACTGTCTAGATGATAAGGAAGTGTAGCACTGTGACTCACTTGGCTGTTAGAGACCAAGAAGGAAATACATATGTGATTATAAGGACATATTTTCAGTGCATGCTGCTCAGGCAGAATACACCCACAATCCCAGTGATTTTCTGTTTATATTTAGTGTCCTCCTCAAGCAGTGGGTGGAACAAATGTGACTGGAGAGTGTGAGTGTATAAGTGGAGGGTGTCCATGTAGCTGAACAAGAAATAGAAGGATTGTAATATTGAAAGTCATGCTTAGCAGTTCTGATAATTCATCCTTAGCTAATGAGGACATACAGAGTGCAGTCATTAGCTCACAAGAAGTTTACTGCTGTCAGTCATCTGTGTTCCTAGTGCTATTTTTACAGGGGAAAATAAGAGAGATTGTTTTGGGGGATCCAGTGAATTCCAAAAGTTGCTGTGCTTCGTATAATCTCTTCCATGAAACATGCTGGATGGATCATAGAATTAGGTCAAATTGAAATTGATGAGCTTATTGAACCAAATGCACATCGGCTCTTTTGGCTTCTGAAGCCACTATTTGGTAAAAACCCTCTCATGTTAGGGTCCAAGTGAAGGGGTGATACCTTTCCTTGTCCGTCACTCAGTGGGAGTTCTCACCAGAGTAAGTGTGACACAGTGTCTCCAGATCTGAAAACTACCATTTGTCCAGTCTGAGTGAGCAGATGCTTCTGCATGTGCAGCCACCGTCTTTGAAGATCTGACTGTTGTGAAAGTCTATATTTAACCCTTTTATTCAAGATCTGTAACAAGTATATCTCAGTTTTCTTTATTTTCATGCAGGCTTCTGAGGCTGAAACTCAGGCTGCGCAAGAGACACCACCCCTTATACTGTTAATACCAGCCTGTTTCTTTTTGCACCTTCTGCTCTCACATGCATTGTGATCTCCAGTTGGGTTGGCCTCCTCCTGCCCTGCACCTGATACAAGGCCAGGGCATGTGCTGAGATCTGTCATACTTAACCAACAGAGCAAGAAAGATGTTAGGCTGCAGCTCAGTTTTCTTCACATGTACAGAGCATCCTTTCCTTCCTTGGCATAGACATGCTCCATCAGAAAAGGCAGACCACACTTAGCTAAGTAGGGGTGGTTGTAGTGTGTGACAGCACAGGGAAGAATTAACATTTCTAGACAACTCCCATTCATGCAAGGCAGTGTTTTTTAGAGTCACAGGAGGGTGACTCTCCATGCAGCTGCAGTTGGCTGGTACACTTGATACAGGATGTGACATTAACACAGGCATTTCCAGCACCAGAGGTTTCCACAGCTCAGGGGGTTGCAGTCCCTTTGTGCAGTGGATCTCACTGTGTAAATCCCATCTCTCGCCCATGCTCAAGAGAGCAGGAGCACATTTTAGAAATGCCACTGCCAGAGAAACCACCCTTAGGTTACTTTTTCCTTAGTATGTTTAGGTTTGCTGTTTCTCTCATGTTCTGCTGGCACCTTGTGCCAGGTTTTGGTTTCCAATAAGGTGAAAGGAGCAGGCAGGCCCTGAAGTTGTCAATTGCAGACACCACAAGAAGTATTAAAAATCTTTTTTTTTTATTCATAAGGGACAGGTAAAATAGATTTATTTTCCCTCTATGTGTGAGAATAATTAAAATAGCTTAAAATTGAGGTAAGAACTTGATGAGAATACCCCTCCAGAATTTCTAAGGAAGTAGTTGAAGCAGGCTGTGAGCCATCAGTGATTATCCCCAAGAACCTGTTTTTAACATACATGGTTAAGGTAGAGCAGAAAAACACCTGCCTGTTAAAGAAGAAAAATAAGAGCTCAGTGAATTATAGCCTTCAGTGATTTTAAAAATATTGAAACAATTAATTAGCTATTTAATTTGATCATTGAAGGATGAGAGAATCAAAATTTAAAAGTCAATTTTCCAGTTACAAATCTTGTAGAATTAATGTAATTACTCATCTGGCAGGATACCTGTTCTTGCAGAGAGTGTAGACAGATACATGAAAGACAGGTAAATAGTAAATTCTTCACAAGGATCATTTCTGTTTCTTTTTCTGCTTAGTCAGTGCTTTGATTGTAATCTCTGTTTATATTTTTGTGGCTTATTCTTCCCTCACATAACTTTTATTGGTTTCTTGACAGACCTTTCTCACATGTAGAGCTAGTTCTAAAGTCCTATCTCTGACCATTATTATTTATTCAATTTCCCTTCATCAAACACTCTTTTCAGACTTCTGCTGGTGGTGTTTCACTGGGGCTGGCTGAACGCAGCGCCCCTTTTGAAACCAGTGTCTAAAACTTCTGACTGCTCTTCCAGGCTGCCATGAGCCTGTGCTTGATCTAGTTGTACCACACTGAAACTCACCCCAGGCTTGGCTTACTTCTTAGAATCCCAGACTGGTTTGTGTTGAAGGGACCTTAAAACCCATCCAGTTCCAACCCCCTGCCATGGGCAGGGACACCTTCCACTAGACCAGGTTGCTCCAAGCCCCGTCCAACCTGGCCTTGAACACTGCAAGGGAGTCACATCTTCTCTGGGCAGCCTGTGCCAGCACCTTACCACCCTCACAGGGAAGAACTCCCTAGTATCTCATCTCAGCCTCCGCTCTGGAAGCTCAAAGCCATTCCCCTCATTGTCCCATCATCGCATGGTCTGGTAAAAAGTCCCTCTGTTTCCCAAGAGTGAAGATCAAACGAGGTAAATCGTTGGCTTTGTTTTGATTTTGGGATGTTTCTCACTTCAGGATGAAGTGTGACCCACAGCTGTACTGGCTGGCACTGTGCTTTATGGTGCTTGTCAGGAGCTGTGGGCAGGAGCTCTGTGGCTGTGGCCTTGGAGAAGGGAATGGAGACACTGCCAAGCACACAGCACTTCTGATGCTTGTTACTAACCAACTATCAATGAACATTCTTGGTTTTGCCATCAGGAGGATACAGGGTTAGATTCTCCATTTCTGTCACTTTTCCCTATTCTATGACTTTATGTGTGTTTGGCCATTCTCTTTATTATAAATAACATATAATTGTTAGTATTTGTACATTTTCCTGGATGTGATGCATGTGCAGATGTAGAGGGGGAAAAAAAGCACTGAGAAAACCAAGTGACACCAGTGAAATGACCCCTAAGTTAGACATGTCAGTCTCATGGCTGGCCCATCACTTGGTGATGCCTCTTTCAGGAAGGTGGTTTAATGAGCAAAGCTCAGAGCCAAGGGAGGATGCCTGATCATTACAAAATCCGGGGCCTGGGAAATGAAGGGAATCTGGAGATACCAGTAACCCCCCTAAAAGAACCCTGGAGAGCTGACTATGTCCAGGAGACAATGACAGAGACTGCGAAAGGCCAGAATGTTTTTCAGCTCTGAGAAGAGAGTGGCAGGGACTGATGACACCACAGCCTGCAAAAACTGCTAAGGGCTACATTGAGAAAAAGCACATAAGTCTATCCTTCGATCTGTATATTTTCAGTCTCTATAATGATGTTTTTATCGTGAAGTAATTGTCCAGGGGACACACTGGACAGTTTATCACTCCTTCCCAGAACAGTAAAGCATGCAATACACTAGAGGTGTTGCACTGAAATGCAAAAAGAAAGGCACTGCTGGGATATTCAGTCAGAATGTCCAGTTGGCATGTTTTGGTGCAAATAGCAGCCAAGAGCCAAGGCACCACAGCCACAGGAAAACACCCAAGAGAAATACAAAGAAATCCAAGTACTGTTTGAGCTGCAACCTAAACCCTCTTTGTAAATAGTATGGAATTACTGCTGGGAGTACCCAAATTTTGCAGTTTATTAGAGAAGACAATTCTGGGTTTGAGTGAATAGTGCAGAGGCTCAGCACTGCTTGAACTACTTGTTTATAGTGATTCTTACACTATGAATGAAGCAGTCCAAAAGGACCTGGGTATTTAAAATAAAAGTCCTGAACTGAAGTTTAATCTAGCCTCAAAGTTCCCTGCTTTCAGCTCCAACTCCGGGCCGTGTTTGGAAGTGGCTGATTTTTACAAGGAGTTAATTGATATGACTGTTAAAAAATTCCTCATACCTGATGATTTGGTAATAAAAATGTTTTGCCTTCTATAAATATATTGGGTAAAACATAATGGGCAGGAAAAACAATAAATAGGTGGGGCATTTTTGCCAGTTTTATACGTTCAGCTGTGCTGAAGTGTTCACATTTAATTTGTTAACTGTTTTTTCTGTGTTTCTGTGTGTATACACACACTTATAGAAATATGTAGCATAAATTGTAACTGATTTATAGAGACCAGAATTAGCAGCCTAATGTTTCCATTCCCAGATAATTTCATAAATACGATAAGCCAACGATTCGCAGTGCTTTGCAATCTGTAAAATAGTGTATCACTTTTGGGTGTTAATTAACAGTGACTTCTGTCATTGTCAGATAGGAGGGAAGGGATATTGCAACAGCAGGATCTATGAGACTCTGGGATGCTTAGTTCTTTGTAGCTTGCCAGGGCACTGTCATTTATCTCAACACAGAATAAGTTTGGTTGTTTTGCGTAGTGACGTTCTTGGAAAGGTTAGTGGATCATCAGTAGTTACTTTAGACATACATGCCAAAGAGAAAGGTGGGCAGAGGAAACAGTAAATAAAAGAAAGGTTTAAATTCCTTCATGAATTTTGTTATGAATTGTAAAAGGGCACAGCAGTCAAATCAAACTGATGTTTGACAATCATGGGAGATATGAATTTTCCTGTGGGAAGTAATGAGGGCTGATTGTCAGATAGTCAGCTAGTAGTGCACAAAGCAGAAACATTGTTCTCTTGTTGGACTTGGGTTCTTTTCTGTAGCCTCTCCGAGTTTTGTTAACTCCAGCTACCTATGTAGTGATAGTATGCAATATCTATAGTGTTACAGTTCATAATTTATTATCTCTGTGTCCTGGATTAAAAGACTTTTAAAGATTCATTAGGATTGACTTTCTTCTTTGGGGATGCTCTTAGGTATTTTGAAGATTGAATACTGCAATTTGAGAGAAGATACACTGTCTTTTTCAGATGTAGAGATTCAATTCATGCTTCAAGCACAAAACTAAACTCAGAATTAACTAGGAACAGAATCAGCTCTCTTACAAATTTGTGAAACGCCTTTGCTAAAGTGCCTCAGTACTTCTCCTTCCTACTTCAATTTTTCCTTCACATTCTATGAGAAGCAATTTATCAACCACAGTCTTGTGTTCCACTTTCAACTCACACATCCAAATTATCTGTGGGCTGCAGCTTTCCTAGTGCTCTGGCACTCTATCCTGCAGAATGGTCTTGTGCAGCAGGTTATTGATCTTCTAGTCTAGCTTGAACGTAGCTTGCTGTTGGAATTAGAAGATCTTAAGGTCTTTTCCAACCTCAACCATTACATTATTATATGAAATGCCAGTATAGCTTCTAGCCTTTTTTTTTTTATTCCCCTCATCTTTACTCAAATGATGCATGGATTGTAATACTGGAAATGTGTTCTGCAATCATTGGGTAAGGATTAGGAACCTGTGGCATGGGAATTCTTCCCCCCAGCTGAAGCCATGTCCTAAGCTGGGAAACACCAAGGCAGGCAATTCTGTACTTTCTGGTTCTCAGTATTGCTTGATGCATTTTCTAGAAACAGTGAAGTATGTGTCATGTCACTAAAAATAATAAGTTACTCAGCTAGCTATATCCCTAAGAGGGTAAGAAGGTATGTATGCCCCTGCAGTGCTTCTGTAAGAATAACACTAAACATCTGAAAATTAATATATCATGCAATATAAGAAACAATCTTGGGAGGGACACTTAGTTTCTTGTACACCTCTGTCTATGTTGGCAGTAGCAACCACAAAGTGACACTGTCCTTCATCTGAGGCCAGATCTCATCAGTGAAATATGGATTCTGAGTCTAACAACATGCAACAGAGGGAGACAGCAGATCTGTTTACTTAGCTTTAAGTAAATGAAGTGTTCGAAAGGTAGTAAGGATGTGGCATAGCCAGAAACAGAACCCAGGGATGCTCTCTTTCTGTTTCAGGCATGTGATGATACTGTTTTGTTTTGTTCTGCTGCCCAGCAGCAAAAGGCCAGAGGAAAGTGTAAGAAGCAGCCTAGGTGATCAAGAGGGGCAGGCAGGAGCAGAGGGCACCACAAGAGAGGAGCCTTGAGAGTATGTGATGTGGGAAGGGTTTGCAGTTAAGGCACCATCCAGGTCTCTGGGAGAAAATAGAAAATGAAGAGAAAGCCAGAAGAAGAATTGTGGTGGAAAGGTACAAGTAGTTACAACAAAAATTAAAAAAAAGAAACTTAAATAAGAAAAGGGGCATACTGTATTCCTGCAAGTATCGAGGCATTAAGTGACAGTTACATTTCTATAGTATGAAACATCACAGACTTTGTTAATACTGCATCATATACAACTCTTTTTCCTCACTTGCTTCATGTGCTCTATGGGTAAAGCTAGGCAGACTTTCCATTTCCAGTGTAACAGAACTTCAGACACAGTCCTATTGGGTGATTTTACATTCAGTGTTGGTGATTGTCATTGCTTTTCCATAAATAAAAGTATCTCCAACCAGAAAGTTTTGATAAATGACATCTTCTCTTTCTGAAGTGCTTGTAGATCAGAAAGTGGTTTCAAACTGCGTGCGCAAATCAGTTCACCTGGTACTGAAATGCAGCCAGCTATGACAGGAAATGTGACTGATGGTGACTGAAGTGCTGGCCTGGTGCAGAATCCAGGGACAGCCAACCAGGGCCTGACTGCTGCTGCACAGCCTTAGTTTTTAAACATGCCGTTCAGCCTTTGTTGCTTGGTACTCTGTCTTTCAACACTCAAAAACATCGTCTTAGGCTGGGAGGCTATAAAGTAAAAATATGGAAGGCATAGAAGGACACAAAGGATATTGAGTAAAGTTGGATTCTGGAATACACACACGGTCGTACTACTGGCCAGACCTGCAGACGAGAGCAGCTTTGGTGGCACCTATTGGACTGGGATGGGAGCAGCTTCCTGGATCTGAGTGTGTACTAAATGCAGCTCTCATGGGTGGGGTGGAGGAATTCCCTGGGACACAAACCCTCCAGCTCCACTCTCTGTAAGAAGTGATACTAGTTACAGCAAGCAGAAGAAAGTTTTATCCAAATCACAGATCCTGCTTTGTAGAGCAGCCAGCTTCTCACATAATTTATGAAATCTGCTATATTAACAAATCCTTAGTATATAAGACTAAAGCTCTCTATGAATAAGGCAGTAAACGGTGATGTATTTTTAAACTTGCAAAGACTTCTGAATACTGTGAGCAGTAATTTTTGCTTTCTAACTGGTTTGACTCCTTGCTTTCCCTAGGAGAAATGGAAGAGTTAGAAACCCTGTGGCTGACTGGTATCTGCCACAACGAGAAGAATGAAGTCATGAGCAGCCAGCTGGACATCGACAACATGGCTGGAGTGTTTTACATGCTTGCAGCAGCCATGGCACTCAGTTTAATAACCTTTGTCTGGGAGCACTTATTTTACTGGAAACTTAGATTCTGCTTCACTGGAGTCTGCTCAGATAGGCCGGGATTGTTGTTCTCAATCAGCAGGGTTAGTATTGCTTTAGTTTTCCCACTTCATGCAACAGATAGAATAAAAGCTACCTCCCTAAAATATTGTCCTTTTTTTATTCCCATTTGGACATTTGAAATACATGATAGAGAATCAATGTGATGCTCTAGAGTTGTCAACAGGCTTAGGATATATTTGTACTCCATGGGAAGCTTTTTCTCCATTGGTTTATTCTAAGGTATGAATTATATGCCAGGATAATCAGTAAGTGTATGCTGAAAACAAATAAATGCAGGGGAAGTTCTGATGAAGAAATGGTAGAGCTGCTCAGATGCAGGAAATGGCTTAATTTCCCCCCAAAAAATCCAACTGCTAAATTGGTGACAGACATCAGCTCTCATTTTTGTGCATTTCTTAAAGAAGAGGATTTTAAATGATAAAAATATACTGGGATATTTTTATATGCTTTTCTTGATAGCAAATTTGAATAAACCATGTGAGGTCAAGCACAAGTGTCATTTATGTTTGGTTAGGCACTAAGAAAGTGTCTAACCAATAATAAATGATAACTTTATCAAACCAAAGTGCATTTATATATCCAAATAACTGATACCTGTTGTAAAATAAGGGAATTATGTGATTGTTCTTATATTCTTTACAAATTAGTTGGGTTTTGTCTTTTTTTAGCATAATTCTTTCATTATATAATTGATTTTGCTGGATTTTTTATATAGCTGAGGAGAATAGAAAATGGTACTAAAATGTCTAATTGCTTAAAAATGTGCTGAAATTACCCTGTTAAGTAAATTGAAACTGCATTAAAAATGCTCTGCTCTACTCTCTTGGGCATTGTCTAGAAAAGCATACGTGCTTTAACCTCCACATATTACATTTGAACTTTATATTTTTGGCCTTTTACATATGAAATTCTCCTTATCGATGCAGGGGTGTGGAGGGGTGGGGGGAAGTACTCATTTCAAGGACAAATGTCTGAGAGTTGCAAGTACTCAGGTTTGGAAATGTCAACTGAGCTCACAAGAGTAACCCAAGAGGTTGGAATTAGAAGACGGCTTCAGCCTTTTGCTCAAAATGAACTTAAATTCAGGGTTTAGAGCTGGGTTGGGTTTTTTTTCACATGTACTGGGATAGGAAACAGAAAAGCTAAAATACAATAGCTAGAAACATTTTTATTTCAGTGACAGTGAAGAATATCTTAACTTCAAAGGAAATAGCCTCACTGCAGGCTTTTCTAGAGGGGTAGTTTAATCACTGGTTTAAAATAGTAGTGTTTCCATTACTGAAAGTTAGTTGCATTTTGTGATGAGATTAGGGAACCTTTTGGGGTCCCTTCTAATCCTGTTTTCTGGAATAAGTAAGGGAGGCCAACATTGGTCACTGGTATTGAAATACTGGTAGTTTTTCTCTTTTAAAGTTTCAACAGAGATATGGCAGAAATTGTTCCTTCATATCAGAGTAAGTAAATGCTGAAAGGATAGATATGTACTTTAGTCTTTCCAGTCATTAGATAAGCAATTTTTAATTTATTTTTATTGCTAATTAAAAAATAGAATGGAAGTATTTAAAATGTACACCTAGTGATTCTATTTGTTTTGAATTACTCATATTACAGGGTATATACAGCTGCATTCATGGAGTACATATTGAAGAAAAGAAGAAGTCTCCTGACTTTTCTTTGACTAATTCCCAAACCAATATGTTAAAACTACTGCGAACAGCAAAAAATATGACCAATATGAACCCTTCAAGAATTAACTCCCCCAAAAGAACTGCTGATTTTATTCAGAGGGGTTCCTTGATTATGGACATGGTCATGGATAAGGGAAACTTGATATTTTCTGATAACAGATCCTTTCAGACAAAGGACAACTTTTTTGGTGACAACATAAGTGAACTGCAGACACTTCCTGGAAATCGACACAAGGACAACCTTAACAACTATGTTTTCCAAGGTCAGCATCCTCTCACACTAAATGAATCCAATCCAAATACGGTAGAGGTTGCAGTAACAACGGAAGCAAAAGCAAACTCCAGACCTAGGCAGCTTTGGAGGAAATCTGTTGAATCTTTACGTCAAGAATCTGTACGGCAGAGCCAAGGTTCCCAGAGAGAAGACGGGTCAGATGAAAACAGGCAGCTTTCAGTGAAAAGCCAAAGATACCTTCCAGAAGAGATCATCCATTCAGATGTATCAGAGACATCAAGCAGAGCTACTTGCCATATGGAACCTGAAAACAACAACAAGCACCACAAAACCAAGGACAATTTTAAAAAGAGGACAGTAGCATCAAAATACCCAAAAGACTGTAGTGAAGTGGAACTGACATATCTGAAAACCAAACAGAGCTCTCCACGGGATAAAATCTACACAATTGATGCTGACAAAGAGCCAGGATTCCACTTAGACACACCTCAGTACATTGAAAACATTGTCCTTCCAGAAACTATAGAGCTTCCTGATGTTTATCAAGATCACAATGACAATTACAGGAAAGCCGAACTTGCTAACAGGACTCCCTCTCATAATGAAGACAGTCTTCCAAATAATGACCAGTATAAACTATATGCAAAGCACTACACTTTAAAAGATAAAAATGCTTCCCTAGTTGACATGAATGATAGATATAGACAGAATTCCACCCACTGCAGGAGCTGTCTTTCCAATTTACCAACTTATGCAGGACACTATTCAAGCAGATCTCCTTATAAATGTGATGCATGCTTGCGGATGGGGAACCTCTATGATATTGAAGAAGATCAGATGCTGCAGGATACGACAAACTTATCACTTCCTGAAGAAATATATCAACATAGTTGGTCACAAAACAATGCCCTGCAATATCATAAAAAAAACAAGTTGAGGATTAGCAGGCAACATTCTTTTGATAACATTGCTGATAAGTCCAGGGAAATTGATTTTGGAAGACCTTCTCGTAGTATAAGCTTGAAAGAAAGAGAGAAATTTCTACAAAGTAGTCCATATGCAAGCATGTTTAGTGTTCCCTCGAGCAAACTATTGAGAAACAAGGCCTCACTTTTAACTCACGCTCTGGAGGACAGCAAGCGGAGCAAGTCACTGTATCCTGTTCACTCAGATGATAATCCCTTTCTGCACTCTTATCGTGATGACCAGCACTTATCTCTTAGGCGAAGTCCAGCTGATCTTTATAAACATTCATTACCAACAAGAGGAAGAAATGATAATTATTTAAGGTCATCCATAAAATCTACAGCATCTTACTGTTCCAGGGATGGTCGGATCCATAATGACATGTACATTTCAGAGCATGTTTTGCCTTATGTTGCAAATAGGAATAGCTTGTACTCAACTCCAAGGGTTTTAAATTCCTGTAGCAATAGACGTGTGCATAAGAAAAGGCCTAGCCTTGAATCAGATGTTTAAATTTTCCATGAACACTTTATTTAGAGGGGAAAAATAGTTGCCACCATCGTAGAGGGAGAATTTATCCTTTAACAGCATCCTGATATGGTACATGATACATAAACCTCTCCCTTTCCCAATGTACTTCTGTACATCAATAAGTAAACTAGTATGCTCTCACCTATCCTTTTAAAATGTCTTGTTGAAAATGATTAAAAAATAGCCATTTATGTATGCTTTATATATAAATGGCAAGCTTTACTGAAATAGCCCCAATATATGTTGGCAACTATGCTGTTTTGTATCTAATTATTTTACTATTTTGGTTATTATTCTAATTTATGTTGCTAAGTATCATTCAATGTATTTTTGTCCTTAGCAATGTTTAATGATTTTCTAGCACTGGATAAGCAATATGGTATGCATGTAGTATGACACAGACAAAAAGAATTAGGAATGCATTCGCACAGAGTCAAATATAAGACTCTAAAAGAGAAGAGAAAGCTAGACTTTCAAAAATATATTTTAGCTTCATAATAATTTTCAAAGCCAAATATCAATAATATAAAAAAAAAACCAACCCAAACTCCAAACCCCAGGACCTTAATAATTGAAATGCAGTGTTTTAGCACAAGATTAGTATATTTATTCTAGTAAAAAAATGGGAAGGTGGCAGGCTCCAACATGTGAACTGCTGTGAACCAAAAGGAAGCCCCCTGGATATTGGTTAATGTTAATGTACAAATGCTCTTCTTCTATTGCACATGCACCTACCATTGCAAACTAAGTTCATTGAAAAGTCTGCAGTCATCTTGTCAGAAATTTCACAGCTCCCTAATCCAGAGTATATATTTTTAGATACCACTATATGGCACTTCCTAAGGGGCTGTGGACTTTATTAGTAACCTTGAGGCCTAATGTGTACCTAAGTTTGCATTTACCCCTTCCTGGTGGTTACTCAGGGCTGTATAGTATTTCTTTTATTGCTTCTCTTCCCAAATCAAATCCCAACCCACTGTAGTTCTTTGTTCATAGTGTATTAGTGACATCTAATTAATTGTATGTTAATAGCTCCTGATACAGTATAAAACACCGACAGCCATATAGTCAGTGAGACCAGTGAGGAGCACAATACCATTTATTTGCACACACAGTGAAGGATGAACATGTTCTGAGGGACTTCTTCCTTCTAGAATATTGTGCATATTTGCTGAACATCAGACTATGTTTTTTAACCCCTCTAATCTAGTCTGTTGTATAGATTGAATATATGCACACATAACTAAGGAGAAGCATCTTTATTATCACTTACAGGTATACAGAGATATTCACATAACAGGGGTGCATTGTTATATGACTTCTAGTAAAGATCTGTCAGGTTATTTCACAAATGAATTGTCATCAACACATCCCTTCTTACCCCTACTGGAAAAAAAACCCACTAGTTTTTTAAGCATAAGGGAGTGTGGAAGGGAAGAAAGGAAGCTTTTCATGAGTAGGGTGTACAGCTGTACATTTAATTTAAGCTGAAGAAGGAAATCTGTTTACTCATATACTTAAATACTTGAAAGCATTCAACTGGTGGTGCTCTACCATACTCTGCGACTTCGAAATTTGCTTTAGTTTTTTGTGTAGAGGAGGTTTAGATTATTCAAGCATTATTCTCTATATTTCACTGAAGAACGGTGTGCAGGGAAACCATTACCACTGTGTATTGGAAAATATGAACATTACCCAACTCTTCTCTAACACTCTTTCAATAGCATTTTGCCCACGAGTATCTGCATGCCAGAGGTGCAGGATGCAAGCTGTTTCATTTGGTACAGCACACTGCAGAGTGACAAATGGCAGATAGCATAAATGATGTAGAGGGACAAGCATTCTTGAATTTTGTTTATGATTCTGTTACTAAACAGCTTTAAGCCAATTTTAACTACAAATTATTTACAAATATATATATATATTTGTATGTTCAGCATGATGGTGAAGGATGATATCTTTGAAGAAATTAAATGTAGTGAGATATGGGCTTCCGAGTCATTTTGCAGCTTCCAAAAGTCCCAGTATACTTTATTATGTTTGGAAAGCGTATCTGTGGGTATCTGTGCACTTTCCAGAGCAAATATGTTTTGAGTATTCTTTACTCAACATTTGGTCCCAATTATTGGCCCTGATTCACAGGGTAGATTTCTGGTTCCTCGCTGGATGCAGTTTTTTATATGCAGAAGATCCTGATCTGCCCTTAGAGAAATTCATCTTTCTTAGGAGCAGTTGTATGAGCTAAGTAGGACTAGGGTTTTTATTAGATGAATACTACTTTTCATGAGCCAAAACCTTTTCCCAAAGACATAGATATACTAGTTGTCTTAGATCCTTCCTACAGGAAGGCAAATGCAGTGAAGGCATAAATATTTTTGTAATGAGTTTAATAAAAATATTTCAGGGAAATTTTAATTTCCAATCCAAATCATAGTATATTAAGTAAAATCTTAAGTATTTTGAACTGTCTGGTGTGTTTCAGCAGATATGGTATTTGGTATAACATACCAAAACCTGCCATGTACTCCACAGAGTTTCACCAAGTGAATCATGAAACTCAGTGGTAGGTAGCTCTTGGTTTTCACATCATCTTAAAGCTATTAAAACATTTGCTAACCATTCCAAGTGTTTTGTGTCACCATCACTATCAAACTAGACACACACGATTCAATATATACACAAGTACTATATGTGAAGTGGTTGAAAAGATAAATTCCCAGTAACAACATTTTGTAAGTGAACTGTTCAGATCCAAATGTAAACATCCTATACCCAGGTGGATTTATCCTTCTGTGAAATGTACAAGCAAATTAGCTATAAATTCATATACTGCAGTGTTTGCTTTTTCTGATTTGAGGAGACTTCTGGTGACTGTAGAGATTTATTGTTATTAGTTGCAAATATGCGAAACAACCACCTCCCCTAAACCAAAAGAAATTAGTGACAGAGGGAAGACTTGGTAAGGTTGCACAGCAGTTGTTCACATGGAAATAAAAGATGCTGCCTTAAAGGAGGGGTGGGGAGGGAAACAAACAACAAAACAACAAAACCCTCAACAGATACTGAAAGTAGAGGGAATAAGGATCTGCATGTATTTTTTGTTTTGATCTTGGTATGTAATATGAGTGACTAAAGGGGGAAGAAAAGGCTAAATTGTAGGGCTGTAGGTGAGTAGCTGGTGTGATTGCAGATATATAAAAGTAAAGAAGAAGAAGATGAGAAGTTGAAGGAAAATCTTCAACAGTAGAGCCGCAAGCCACAGCTTGTGAGGCTCAGCCATAGAGCGCGTGGAATTCTGAGTATTGCCTGAGCTTTGTTGATGTATTTGCACTGACTTTCAATTAAACTGAGATCAAGATTTTCTGTATTTCCCTCTCTCTCACTCTAGCTGCTGCTATTCTTGAAGAGGAGAAAAGAATCTTCCTGCATAAGTGACCATCCTTTCTGTACCTTTCTGGATGGTGCTGGTGACTTGTTACATTTTCCTGTTTACAGCTCTAGCAGTTTGTTGGTCATTTCTATCACCAAGATTTCACGTGACTCCAGCTGGAACTGAATCAGGCTGTAAATGATATGGCCCATTCTTGGTAGCATGTCCTGTAGTGTTACACTGCTCCTGGACGACAACTATTGTGGAGGCAGGATATTGAATTGCTGAGGATTGGAATAGGTACATGTATGTAAAAACAGCTACATAGACATACCTGCCTCTTGCTTTTTTTCTCTTTTAAAGACATTGTAGAACTTATTCATGTTTTTGTCTTTCCCTTTTCACAACAGTAAATTCACCTTTTTCCTTTCAAACGGGTTTTGTGTTCTGCTTGTGTTTCTTAGAGCAGTGTAGCCATCCATTAACTTAATGCATGGAAATAAGATATTTTAATATATAAGATAAAATTAAGGAAAATTAAGAGGTTTTGTATTTCTGGAAAATTTCATTTAATGTTTTTGCAGCTTTTTCTCAGGATTCATTATTCTGTTATTTAAGGTGTTTGGTTAGGAGAAAGAGTGCTGTGGACAAACAAATCAATTCACCACCAGCTCACCATGTTTTGGCAGCATCTCATGAGCACCTGTCTCTATCTGTGATCTTTCAGGAACACTTAGGAGGTGAAAGAAGGCTCACGAGGGAAATCAGGAACATTTGTTTTTTTCCTAGTGAAAATAAATATTTTTACATTGTTTTAAAGGAAGAAAACGCTGGAGCTGTGTGTCTGTCTTTGGGTTTCAGTGCTGGAAAGCTTTCTGTTGCCAGTGGGGAGAGAAAGTTCCCTCTTGATGGGAGTTTAGAGCAGTAGAGGCTCAGGAGCAGATACGTGTGTAAGATGTCCTGAAAGGTTTTACCTCTCTCCATTGACTTTGTAGAAAGTATGGGCTTCTAACTTATACATCTCAGTTAGGTGGGCTTAGAAAAGTAGTGGTCTATTCATTCCCAGCCTCAAAAATCCACTCGTTAGATCTGCAAGTGAGTACAAAGTTAAACCTTGCAGGTGCATATGGGTTCCTGTGCTTCTGCAAGTAGTTACTAAGGTGGTACCTGAAATATAAGTGTCAGGATCTATTCCTTGCAGAATAACTTGCTGCTTTCATATTTCTGCAGTGTAGCATATGCATCTTAGTGATGGGGAAGATTTTGGTAGTATTCCTTCCCTTGTTCAGTTCCTCAACATAGAACAGGAATCGTGGTATGAATCTAAGCATCTAAGAGTTAGCTTGGATTTAGGAAGAGTTCAAGAGGTGAACTTTTTTGTTGTTTTACACTGCATTTAAGATGTCCAATATATAAAATCTAGGGAAAACAGATCTTTTTTTGGCAAAATACTCTCTTAGTTAATTCAGAAGAGTAACTGTAGCTTAGCCAGATTGTGTTGAGTGTCAGTCATCACATCACATGCTTTTTTCAAGATGGAGTGTCATACATTCCCTTGCTAAACCTTCCCTCTCCTAACGCTAGACCTGTCTTAGCTCAAAAGTCCTTTCAAAGAAGGTATCTTTCCGACATAGGGCAATATGGTTTGCAATGTAAAAACTGTTTTCCAGTGATGCACTTAAATTGTTTGCTTTACCAATATTATTTTTTAATCTAGACTTCCTTCCTACTGAGAGATAAGCCTTCAAAGTCTAATAGTACTGAAGGAAAGAGCATAAAGGCCTTTTAAAGTATGACTTAGGATATAAGCCATTTTTCTGCCCAAACTCATCTGTACTGTCTTTTTTAAATGTAGAAGCAATGTGTTAGTATTTGCTATCACTAGGAGGGAGCACAGTTTAATCACAGCTGTGTATTTATTGGTGGATGTAAGTGCAAGTACAGACAGGTATGTGAAATGACAGAGGAATGACCTGCTCTGGCTGGAGTCACCTGTGAAGCTGTGGGTAAACTGGAGTCGCCTCAAGGCCATCACGTCTCTTCCATCGCTCTAGTCATGCAGACTTTTCTGTCTCATGTGCACACGTTGTACAGAGTGTGAAATGCTTGTTGATGCTCAGCTTTCATCATGGAATGAATCCCATGTTCACCCTCATTGCAGTGTTATTGTGACATTTGTGGGATGGAGAGGTGGTTGGTCATGCTCTCTGGTGTCTATTGCCCTGTTAAATGGGAGCAGAAATCCTGCCTTGCTTCTGTCAGCTCTGCTGGGGAGGGTTCCTGCTCTCCCTGTAAATAAGCTCCTCATTTATGTTACCTCACTCAAGCTTTTGATTTTTTTCTATGTGCCCTGCTTCTCTCAACCTGTGTGCAGAGTATGCTGTCTAAAACTACGTGCTCTTCCAATGTTCTGCAACTTTGGAAGTCAGGATTACAAGTGTACATTGCCCTGCACTGCAGTGAGAATGCACTTAGTGCTTCTCACAGGTTCATGAGCTTTTTTTTATATACTGCAGAATAGACCTGCTGTGACTCAAGCTGTTTTGTTATTAAATGAATGCCAGTCTAACAGCTGTAAGAATCCATTGCTGATTTTGTGATGATTTTGTCATATCTATAATTTAAGAACCAGAAATAATGTAAGTAAAATTGACTTACCTCACTATTTACCAGGTTTTTCTTGGTTTGCACTTAAATGACACTTTTTACTCCTTTGTTTAGTTCTTTACCTGTATTGAAAACAATGCTAAATTAGTAGAGAATATAACCATGCTGTAACATTGTCATGCAATACCTTTATTAGTAGATAACCACACTAAATATAGTATTACATATTTAAAAGAGAGATGGGTTTAACTCTCCAACTCTTAAGAAGTAGTGGTGATAAGCAGTTATGCTCCTAGATGTTTTGTCCCTACCCTTTTGTAATAGTATTTGTTTTCATTAATATATTTAAAAAATTATATTTCTATGTGCACGTTAGAAAACTGTGAAAATAAATACCAGTAAATAT
This sequence comes from Psilopsiagon aurifrons, assembly GCA_025447955.1. Classification (NCBI taxonomy): domain Eukaryota; kingdom Metazoa; phylum Chordata; class Aves; order Psittaciformes; family Psittacidae; genus Psilopsiagon; species Psilopsiagon aurifrons. Next base: position 56,141 of record JAOEHY010004764.1, read on the forward strand.
TGTGATACTTAATTCAGTGCACTGTAAAGTTCCAAGTGAGATGATATTTTGCTTGGGAATAGGTGAAGGTTTCCTCCCTTCTCATAAATGGTATTAAGCTTTAATGTGGCCAATGATAAATTTACAGTGACATGAAATTTGAATGGAGAATGTCTTGTTTTGCACTTCTAGTACTATTAGAAGAAATTACATGTTTTTCTCAGCAAATGCATTATGAGAACACTTTTTATTTGTGTATTGCGGTACATAAGAATAGCTGTTTTGAGGAGATTTGAGTTACGTCATTACTACAGGATTCTTTAGTCTGGTAATTTTTTATTGAGCCCATGTAATAATGGTGTTTAATGGCACAAACCTTTTGGAAATATATTTTGGCTTCTGTTTCACATTGCAAATCCTGTATTTGGACTCCGTTAATGCAGTCAAAGGCCCTCTCAAGTCTGCTGGGCCTCCCTGTGCTGCTGTGGAAGGGGACCTTTGTTGTTCACTGTTGGGACAAGATGAGAGGAGTTGAGAAGAATGTTGGAGGGTGTGTTATGCAACATTTGAAGTGTCAATGATCTTCGAGAGTGAAACAGGAATGAAACTGGAGGTTCACAGCTCCCCACATCAGCGGGTGGTCTGTGACAGGCTGCGGGGTATGTGGTTTCTGGAGGAAATGATAATTTATAACTAAAGCAATTTGAGTTCTACTGAAGTTTCTGAAAGTCACTGAAAAAAAAACAGGAGGCTTTTTTTTTGTTTTTTTTTTGTTTCTTTTTTTTAACCAAAATCTTTATGTTTTAATACGAGGTTTCGCAGGAAAATGGGCCAAAGAATACAATTAAATATGCAAAAGATTACTCCTATGGAAAAGGGTATCCTGTCATCTTGATATGCACAAGCATATTAATGGTAATGGGAATAATGTGTGTAATTTTCCTGTACATTGCTATGTAGGTTGCACTATTTTGAATGATACAAGCCCAATATTTTAATTACCAAATACCATGAGAAGCTATTTATTAATAAACTTGTTAACTTAAATATATATACAGTATATACACGTGTGCATGCATACACTTTCCAACCTAGTCATGTGTGAATCATCTCCCAAACCCGTGGGACACATTTCAGCGGGCTTTATTTTAATGGATTCTCTTCTCTTTTTCAAACCTCCTACATCCCAAGTTCTCTAGCACCATTTATTGTAGGGTTTAATACCTAGTACAGAAGAGGCTGAAGGACATGCTGGGATCAGGAATGAATTGTGCTAAGACAGGTAAACACACAGCAGAGGAGAGATTCTGTCCAAAAAAGATGGAAATAGCACTCACTATAAATAACAAAGACATAAGAAAAGGATGGTTTTTTATACTCTTCTGAAAATTCATGTCCAGAGAGGGTCTATTGGCCTGGTGACTGATTTTAGCATTCTGTGTCAGCTTACATGATCCTTATCTGGTCATTTAAAAATGTTTTATGAAGTAGCTGAGGAAAGATACATAAAACCCCCAATTCCCAGGGAAGATCAGCTGATGCGTGCACCAGTGCCTGCCCATGCAGACTGGGTGGTTTCCAAAGCTGGTTTTGCACCCAGAGGCAGTATTTAGCTGTGGTGTTTGTCAGAATTACTTTTCTCAACGTATAGGCTTCTGAGCTTCCTGTTACTTGTGATGTGGAGATTTTTACCAAGAGATGATTGTGCTATTCAGCTTCTTTTCTAAAGTTACAAAGCCCTAACCAAAAAGTATGATAAAAAAAAATAATAAAAAAAAACAAACAAACAAAAAAACTTGGAATCATTTAGGTTTTGGGGTTATTTTTTTTCCACAGGGGGAGTTGGATAGTTATTAATTTTTCCACCTTAACTGAGAAACTGAAAATTCTGCAGGGTCAAATTTTGTCTGTGATTCATTGCAAGTATGTCTTGGAGAAGAACTTCGAACCAAGTCCTTCCTCAGCAAGAAGAAAAGTTCATTTTTACCTGGCCAAGGTCTGGATTCCAAATTCAGGCAAAACCCCTTTTGACTTAAATAGGGATGTATGAGAGAGTGATGGGAGAACAGATCTTTAGTGCAGTTCACAGTCAGAATTAAAAACCCCCAAACCATACCTAATGTTGCAAAAGTATGGAAGGTGCACCATGTACACCTGTGTGCAGCTGGCATTGAAATGAGTGACATTTCTAATAAGAACTGTTTTGAGGTTATACTTGATATCAGTTGTAATAATTTGAAATAGTCTTACTCATTTCAGAATGTCCACTTTGCACTGGTGAAGAACAGCTTGATTTCTCTGTCCTTACAGCTCACTCCCACATGCACATGAACAGTGTATTTTGTGTCTTCCCTGTTGAAACCAGAAGGTACATACAGAATTCATTAATGTGTTAGGCAAACTCCTACCTGATTCTTAACGACGCATGCTATTTTTATGCAAAATTTACATCTATCCATTTCAGGTTCTCTCAGGAGCACTTCACCTGTGAGTTAATAATGTTAATTTTAATTCATTGGATGCAGATTTACACTAATCCTGAAGGGCATTTTGTGCTTCCTTTCATCCTGTGTGACTATTTTTGCTGGCTTAGATGAAACCACTGATATTTCTGTGCTGCTAAAAAAACCCCACCAGACGTATATTAAAATCTCAGATTACACTTTTTAAAACATTTTAACCTGCTTACTTGAATAATGTGAATTTAATGTGTTGTCCTGATGAGTCTTTGTATACATACATGTATATATATAAGCTATATATAAGCTTTATATATATGTATATGTATAAAGTTTTTGGGGAGAATGATGGGCAAGATTCTAACAGTTTCAAGTAATACATTGCTATTTTGAGTTTGATTAGAAATTATTTGCAGTTGAACTCTCAAAACCAAGATGTAACTGGAATTCTGTACTGGATCTTCAGTCATCATCCTAAGACCAGGTTAGTTTCATTTGTATCTTAAGAAACTAAGAATTCACAGTATTAACATAGGATTTTACTCAGAAAGAAACTCAGTTATTAGTACAGTTGGAAAAGTATTTTCTCCCATCAGAAAAACCTCCAGGTGTACTAATCTGAGCTGCTTACCAGGGCACTGATATACGTTGCAGTAGAAGAAATTTGCATTCCGTAAATAACCTTTTGCCACAAATCTTGGAACTGTCTGATTCCATGCATAGTAGATTAAAAAGCCAAACTTCTGTTATTTACTTGTGCAATTTACTGTGACACTCTTAAGGGTATAATATTTAAAACCAAAAGGTAAGTCATAAATTCCCAATTGCTAGCAAAGAACAGCAGAGGTTTGAAGACCTCTTAACACTTGGGGAAATAAATTCGGTTGATACAGTAGAAATAAAAGAACACTGGTGAAGTGGAATCAAGCATAAAATACTTAATGTTTTACGATATTCATAGTCTAATGGATTCTTCAACAGGAGGGGTTTAGGGAACAATAGAATAATTACAAGCTAGTTTTGACATCCCAATTACTGCCTGGTTTATTAGCTAGGGTTAGCAAACTGAAATGAACTTTAATACACGTTTCTGTACACACACGGTGTTAACTGCCATATTAGAGATACACATACACCCGGCTCCCCCTGCACCCCTTTGTCCCTGCTTCTGAAATCCTGGTGGCAGTGGGATCTACCCATAGCACACGTTGCAGCTTGAAGGAGCTGGGATGTTCACGCACTTCTCCCCTTGGTACGCATACACCACCTCACAGCAGTTCACCCCAACCCAGTGCATGACCGAGTGCTAATACTGTATAAATATTTTGAAACATATCTAAAACAAATGTTTGCTTCAAACTTTTTATGATAGAGAAATATGTAATTATTATGGTTGTTTTACAAATTGTATTGCGTTAATTTTTTTTGTTAAATATGTAGAAAAACATTAAGGGAATGGGGGACTCGAATGTCTGGCGTACCGAAATGTATATATTTGGGGAAAACACACGTGCCAAGTATAACATGATGTAAAAATTGTAAATATATGAAAAAATCATTTTTTTAATAAAGATAATTTCTGCCAATTGATATGAAAATGGACAGTGGTATCATTCTTGCCTGTCTTCCTTGTTGAATGGTACAAGATGAAGTGTCATCTATGACTAAGGTTTTTTGTAGGAGTGGATTTGATTTGAAAGGTGTAAACAGCCCCATGTTCCGAGCCATCCTTTGCTGTTAGAAATGATCTAAACGTGAAGACGCCTGAAGCTAAAATGACAGTACATGCTTAATGGTCCCAGTTTAACTTATTTCACAGAAGGGATGGAGACAATTAATTAATGAAAAGCTAATTCCATGTGGGAAGTCTACTTTGAATTCAAAGATGCTCCCTCAGCAGAGAGAATAGTGGGACCTAAGCTGAGTATGGCTCATTAACTAGTGGTGGCACCAATCTTCTGTATCCTGAAATGCATCAGATGCACAAAACCCATTAGGCCTGCATGAGGAGATCTTGGCTGTGGAAGTGCAAGAGCTCTTTGGACAATTATGGAGGCAGTATCCAGCCTGAGGAGGAGGAGGAGCAGGTGTCCTGCCATGAGCGATGCCATCCCTGAGAATAGCTGGGGAGCTGGGCTGTGAAGTGCCCCCAGCATGACAGCGTTCTTGGAGGTTGAGCAGGTGAGGATGGGGAGAAGAAACAAGGGGGGGGTGAGAAGACAACAGCGATGTCTCACATCTTCTATGACTTTGGTATCTGCAAGCTTGCTTAATGTTCTCCTTAATCAGGACTTAAATCAAAATAGAGGTTTTAGTGGAGCAATTAAAATCTTTCATAATTTCTGTCTGTTTGCCTAGCCAGGGGAGCTGAAGGAGCAAGGTTCCCTACTCCTAGGTGGTTCTTAAGGACCCTGTTTTCCAGGATGTCTCATTAGCTGATAAAAGTCTTACTTGATTCCACAAAATAGGCATAAACAAACCCTTGGCAATTAGAATAATGTTCTTCGGGGCAGTGGGATGAAAGTCATTGTATAAATCCAAAGCATCATTTCAATAAATGTGCTTTGTTTTGAATACAAAAATGACAGGATCTGAAAGGTTACTTAAAGATATCTTACAGCAGAATGGTCCCATCTATCTGGCCCAAGATAAATATGGCTGCACAGACATGATGAGAGATACAAAACTGGAATTCTGTCCGTCATGAGGTTTTTAATTGGTAATGACTGCTGGGCTTACTCTCCTCTGCTAGAAAGCCATTTTAAAGGGACTCCACACTACTTTTATCTAAACACGATACAAATTGAAATGTGCCCAGGGTATTGAATCTTTATCTGGTCTTGAATCTTTATTTTTATGCAATGGACAGGCTGAACAGTTCTGCATGGTAGACATGGTGATTCAAGTGACTTTGATTCACCTGCAGTGGTGTCCACCAAAGGCCCAACTCAAATCCTTCAGTCATACAGAAGAAACCAGAATCTCCATAGGAAACGGGTGATGTTGGACATAGCCCATGCAACTTGTCCTGGAATCACTGTTGTGCCTCCTGTACTCTGGCTGAGGAGGGGGCTGGCAGTGGTACCCAGGCTGCTCCTGCCACTTACTGTGCACCTCTGAGTCATCTCAGCTTCAGCTTTCATTCCTTTTGGGATCTGGTTCTAAGAGAGTCATACTCTCCCCAGCTGTTCTTTCAAGTCTTTGCTGATGTGTCTATGGCAACTGACAGTCTTCTAAGACTCTGCTTTCTAAAAAAAAAGTCAGTTTTAGGTGGTACCTGGGAAATGGAAGCTTTTTAAGTCTGACATAGTGGTCATGGCTCTGCCAGCAGAGCTCATGGCACATACAGCAATTCACCCAGTGTGAACACAAATGTCTCACTGTAATTTGGAGGCAAATCCATCTATTTTAAGGCCAGCAGCTGAAGCGTGCTCATCTCTATATACAGGGACACCATCCACCCTACTTCTTGTGGTGTTTGCCCCTGATCACTTGTTTCTCCTCTTCCTCTAACAGCTACAAGCAGCATTAGCTTCCCCTCCCAGATCTGCTGCAGTACAAAAGCCAAACTGTGGCTTTCAAAAATTGCATTATTGATCTATTACGTTGTCTTTGGCCGCTGTTATTCTTTTCCCACTTGGCAGTCTCCTTCAGCGGGCATCTCCTCGTGCACAGCACAGCTTGTAACTCAGTCCACCTGTCTGCTGAAGATAGGAGGTTCCGCATGCCGAATTTCTCTGCATTCATTTCCTTATTTTCTGTTTTCAGTCCCCCCAAAACTACCTCTGTGAGGGTAATTTATGGACTATTTGTTTATTTATTTATTTGCCACTGGTTAGCTGGCACAGAATGATCATTAGGGATATTGACTGCATTCTGTTCAAATCAGTGTGCTTAAATCTTACTAATCTATTTATAACGCAAGTGATGATCTGAAGTTTCTTAGCATTGCAGTAGGCAACAGGGTAGGGTACTATAGAAGACAATCAGGGCTAACATTGTTCATGCGAGGTTACTGCAAGGTCAAAGACATTTTCCAGTGGTCTCCATGCAGCTCCAGGTATAATTTGACAACAAGAATCCTTAAACCCCGCTCCGTGCCGCGAAAGCTCAAGAGTTCTACCGGCCCTGGCACAAGCCCCATTTAGCAGCTAATCCAGTCACAAGCGGCGCCAGCGGTACCGCCGGCTGGGGCCGAGGCCCGCGGCAGAGCCGGGCAGGGTAGGGCCGGGCAAGGTAGGGCCAGGCAGGGTGCAGCCGGGCAGGGCACAGCCGGGCAGGGCACAGCCGGGCAAGGTAGGGCCAGGTAGGGTGCAGCCGGGCAGGGTAGGGCCGGGCAGGGTAGGGCCGGGCAGGGCACAGCCGGGCAGGGTAGGGCCTGGCAGGGTAGGGCCGGGCAGGGCCGGGAGCAGGGAGGGACCGCTCGCGCCAGGACAGCGCCTTGCTCCCTCCTCCGCCCGGCGCTGAGGGGACCTCGACCCCGCCTCCGGCTGTCGCGGGCACCGCCGGCTCTGGGGCTGGGCCGCCTTCGCCTTTCAACCGGGAGAGGGATTTGGGCGCAGCGATGATCGTTTGTGAGGAATACCGGTGGTGGCTCGCTTTCGAGTCACCAGAGGTTTCTTCCTCATGGCGAAGAGATCTATTATATTAATATATATTAATGCACATTTATCTACTGCAGATCCTTCCCTGCTTGCCTAGTGGTTTAAAATGCAGTGCAGCAAAGACCTTTCCAACACGTCTCTTGATCTGTAGTAGACCTGTAATATTCAAACCTGGACGATTTACAGAGGAAATCGCAGACAGGAAAAATACTAAATCTCTGAGGATCCACCTTTGAAAAAATCATGCTGCTCATAATGGACCTGTAGAAACCCACATCTGTTTTTCAGTCGTCCTGTCCAGGGGTTCCAGTACGTGCAAAGGCAGTTGAGAAGCAGAGTCTCAGTGGCCGGATACATCCGCCAGATCTTACCTCAACTGAAATCTCTCACAAGACCCCGCTGAGCTCATGATTTCTTGCAGCCTCGGCAGAAGCTAATCCAGTTCTTCACAGAAGCCAGACCTTCCACCTGCAGGCAGCTGCACAGCTGCACCTCAGGAGCCCACTGCAAGGTGACACTCACCCTGTCACAGAGAGGGAACTTGGAGCACAACTGCCAGGACAAGGCGAATCTCATGTTAGTTTGCAGCGTGGGGTATGAAGGCTTGGTTTTGTTTATTGAGGGCATCCTGAGTTGAAAGCTTCCCAATTGTTTACCTCTCCCAAACAGACTTCCAATCTTGAACTTCCCAAGGCACTTGCTGTGTAAGGCTTGTGAGTTGCTGACAGGTGGTATCTTGAGGCAGTTTAGACAGGCTGAGAGATAAGGCTCCAGGGAAACCTTAGAGCAGCTTCCAGTGCCTGGAGGGGCTATAAGAAACCTGGAGGGGGGAAATTTACAAGGACATGAAGTGGTAGACAAGGGGCAGTGGCTTTAAACTGACAGAGGAGAGACTGAGATGGGCTCTTAAGAAGCTCCTAAGAAGGTGAGGCGCTGGCACCGGGTGTCCAGAGGTGTGGCTGCCCCATCCCTGGCACTGTTCAAGGCCAGGTTGGACGAGGCTTGGAGCAACCTGATCTAGTAGAAGGTGTCCCTGCCCATGGAAGGGAGTTGGAACTGGATAAGGTTGAAGGTCACTCCAACCCAAACCATCCTGTGATTCTATGACTATACGCACAGCATACTGGCAGTCAGGGCAGTAACATTTCAGTGTATGTAAAGAGCTGTGAAAGCTACAAAGAGAAGAAAATCTGAGCACAGGGCTCTAGAGAGAAAAAAGTACAGTGTGAACCAGGTTTGAAAGCCTAAGGCTGTTATTGAAGTGTCATTATGAAGTGTATCATTCCACTAATTACCCTGCAGACTGATGTTGTTTGACACTTCAGAGACTTGGCTATGAGCAGCTCTGTCCCTCTGTCCTACACAGGGAAAAGCAAATCAAGAGGTAACCGTAATAGGCATTTCTCTATGCTCAAGGGAAAACAGGCATCTTGAACAGGTTTTACTCCCAGTTTCTGTGTCAGTATAATTTCATCAGGTGAGAGATTTGCCAGATGAAGAAAATGCTTTTGTAGTGATACCACAATACCATGGCACTGATTTTTACCCTCCTCTTTCCAGGCAAGAAAAATATGACAAAGTGTAGAATTCTCTTGGTGGCTGAAATGCCTCTGAGTTGTTTTACTGCAGTTCTAAAAGGAGAACCATTTGTGTACCTTGGAGAGGACAAAAGTTGTAGGAATATGGATGGCTAGAATAACTCTGATTTTTCTCTAAGAACAAAATTGCTGTTGCATTCATTTGGCCACAGTGAGTGTTTCCTATTATGGGCTTTGAAAATTGCAGTGCATGTTAATTCCTGTTACCCTTTTTGTTTAATATGTAAATGTGTGTGAAGAGCTTATGCTTAAAAATAGGGGTGGGGAGGATGCTGAGGGTTTTTGCTATGGGAGAATCTTCCAGATAGAACTAGACAGCACTAAGAATCCTACAGAAAATGGCACAGATCTCTTTGAACATGCCTCTCACCTGCAAGAACAGCTTGCAGTAGGTGTTAGCCAACTAAGAAAATAATGTATTTTTAATGAAAAGTCAAATCTCAAATTGTTACTCCATTTTTACTCTAAATAAAAATGCTGGAATGATAATCTGATCCTGTTTTGCACAGCTTTAAATCCACTGCTGCTCCTTTCCATGGATGCTCTAGTATCTTGGCAAATGGGAGCATCCAATGTGACTTTAACTATATTTGTGCTTTTGTTTGCTTTCACTTCTCCCTTTGCTGAACTAAAAAGTTCTGACATTATCACCTTTCTTCTTACTTCCCATTCTCTCCATCTACTCCTAACAGTTTTCTTCATTCCTGTCCCCGTTAGAACATCATGGAAGTGTGGGCTATTCCTTGAACCTGCATGGTCAGCACATTTCTGCCTTAGCAAAAAGCATTGTAATCTCCATGTTCTTTTCTATTTCTGTCTCTGTAAAAATTAACATTTCATTTATTGCTGCACTGCCATTCTGCAATGAGAAGATTTCAGTATTCAGAGCATAATGACATCCATAACTTTTTTTTTTTTTTCAGAGGTTATTTTTGCTCTCAAAACATTTGGATAGCTTAAATTATTTCTCCTTGCATGTGTTTATTTTCTGGCATTTCTAAATACTAAAGGGTTTTTTTCCTTAATATTTGAGTCTCACAGGTCATTTTAGAGCTCCTTTAAATCAATATAGCTTGGAATAGAAAAGAAATTACAGGTCCTCTACAGACCAGGGCTTGGGCTAGGAGTTTTAAGGAATGCCGGGTAGATTTCCATACTTCTATGTCCTGAATGCCTACATGTTGTGGTATTGCATTCCATGGGCTGAGGACTTTCTGAGTTAATGTTCAGCATAAAGAAAAAAAAGCTGGATTATGTAATGTGATGCACTGGGTGAGACTACTAAATGCTTTGAAGTCAGATAATGAGAAACCCACAGTTTAGGTTATCGAGAAAGGTATTAAATATTGATGCCTTGAGAAAGTGTCACGTCTTCAGTTCTTTCACGTGGAAAGCTTAAAGAATCACGGGTTTACTTCTTTGGGACCCTGCCTGCAGGTAGCAGAACTGGTCTTACAGGAAGAAATTGAGCCAAAATGCCCCTATTTGATCCTGGTATTTTTGCAAATTCCTCAGAGTGGTGGGTGGCTAGATTGAAGCGTATATGAGCCAGAGTTGCCAGCTCATTGCTCACATCAGTGTATTCCCCAGCTGGATTTGCATACTTCTGTAGAAATATTCCTTCTTCCTGAGGCTGAAGAAAAGTAGGATGTGAGGTTATCTGCAGTGTGATGCTTGTGACCTCTTGCTGTCTGTGGGCTACTGCTTCAGACTATAAAGCTGTGCCATATTTGCCTTAAAGCTGTAACAGCAAATCCCATGGTTTTAGGTAGGAAGTCAAGATAGAGTTATTTACATTCAAGCAACTCATAATTAATTGAATACAAGTTAACTCAGAAGAATTGGTGAGCATGCAGAGTAACTCTGGCTCGGCAGCCTATGCCAGAGCAGCTATGCTGACATGCACGAAGAACAATTACAACTCAGAATGCTTCAATCCTCCTGACTATGAAGTGATCCCACTGGCTTCATCACGCTGGTGAAACCCAGGGAAAACTTGGTCCTAGATTCTTAGGCTTTATCAAAGCGTGGCTGTGACTGACACTAAGTCAGGGCTGCTGACACTTGGTGACTCAAGTGTGTGCATGTATGCACATTTCTGCATGTGTGGACATATTCTAAAGAAAAGGCTTCTCAAATTTTCTCCTATATGACTGCAATGCTCCCAGCACAGAGCCTTGTTTGCTGATTTTAGCAGCAATTGTATGAATGGATTGGGAATCTCAAAGGCTGGTTTCTAATGGCCTTGGCATTCCATGGCATAGGATCCTCACCTCTTTGGTTTCCCTCCAGCGTATCTTTGGTTCATAAGTAAGGTCTTTGCTGGAGTTAATGTCTCTAGCCATTGTCTCATATGAAGCAGACACGAAAGTCTTGGCAGAGGCAAATGGGCTTTGCAGCAATAAAATAATCAAAAATACTCAATTACTAATATTTCTCCTCACATGAAAGCTGTTGACATACTTTCATTCTACCTGAGCATTTGTTGGCAGAAACCTAATGTAGAGAGAGGTGTAACGAAGCAGAGCACATTGCTGGAGCCTCCCACATTTAGGACGAAATATAACAACGAAAATCAGCCTCCACATTGGTCTCACTGCATAACCACCCACAAGAGAAACTGCAAGCCTTAATAGGGCTGATACCTGCTGCTGTTCATACTGAAGAGACATGTTTGCCATGTGATCACAGGGAAGAAGGACAAGTTTTAAAGCTGCGGACCTGAAATCAACAGCAACACATGTAGAACACTGGTCTTTTTAAACTTGGACTATTTGTCCCAGTCTTCCACCCACAGAAACTTAATTCTTTTTCAACCTTGTGTAAGTGATGTTGTTAGGTCATTTCTGTTTAAGGACTTTTCCACATGATATTTTCAGGGGACCATGTGTGTGACATTTGCTGTTCATTAGATCCCTGTGGACTCATTGATATGTCCTCAGGGCCCTGTGACTGTGTTTCATTTTTTTACTTCATTTTTCACTGGTTTAGCTGGCTGGTGGGTGTTGTACAGGGCAGAGCAGCTGTCCTTAACTGTACCACTGTGTCCTCCTTACAAGGGGCACATGGGAAAAGCACTTTGGAGGAAAGAGCTTTGTTTCCCCTTGAAAGCTTCATCATGTGAAAAATGATAATAAAGAGGACTTAATGAGAGAACTTGAGCTAACTATAACAAGAGGGATCCAAATATTTTTTTAATGAGATAGGTTATAAAAAGAAAAGTCCTGTAATAATGGTTTCAGAGATTTAATCATAGGATTTGATTCATATTCCAAAATCTATCCTTGTGCCAGAGATACATCTTCATTAAGGGCCTGCATTTTAATGGTCCACCAATCAAGCTAAAGATTTCTTTGTGGATGTTAAGACTGTGACAGTCCTATTTTAGTGCTGTGATATCTTCCAGTTGCCTTCCCTGTGCAGCAAAAAATCCCAATGCATCTTTCCAGGGCACCCTTTGTTGAAGTGGCTGGTGAGAAGGAGCAAGAGGAATGAGTGCCACAGTGTAACTCAAGAGGTTGACACAAGCTCTCCATCCGCTGCCAGAAAATAGTTTTAATTGGCTATTTCAAACTAAAAAAAACACAACTCCCAGCAGAAACTGACTCAGGGGTACTGAAACCATGGGTCTGAAGTTGTATTTGGTGCTGAGACTTGTTTCCCAGTGCACAAAGAGGAGCGGTCAGAGAGTTACAGTGCTGGGGACAACATGGAGCAGCTACACAGCAGCTGGTAGTTGTGTAGCATCCAACCTAGCAGCGCCCCACTCCAATTTCTCCATTAAATAAGGCAAATAGTCAGTATTCAGCCCATACAGCTAGCAGAAGGAAGCTTTCCTTACACTGATAAATGCTTCCAACTGCTGAATGAAAATACTGTATTTTGAAAAAGAGATGCTGCAGAGCACAGTAAACAAGAGCAATATTGGTTTAGGTTCTGAATACTGGGAGGTGTGGTGCTGTCCTGCCAGGCACCATCTAGCTCAATACTGTTGCCATCTGATTCAGATGAATCTCCTGAGCATAAGTGAGCCCGTTTTCCATTCCCTGATGTGCTAGTGTGTTACACCGCCCAAAAGTGATATAGAGCCTCCAAATATTTGGAAGATTTATTTAAATTCTTGTGTTTATTTACATTTTGATTGCTACAGATGGAATAGATTTTCTACTTTGAAGTTTTATTACATTAATGAAGCTGATTTAGCACAGCCTAACTCTCTGTGGAAATTCTCCTCAACCTTTCCAGCTCTGTGAAAGGTAATTTCAAGCAAAATATGATGAAGCCTGAGTAAGTAGTCTCAACACATGGCACCCTGCTGTCCTCAGATGTACACAGGGAAAGAGAGAGACATGCAGTAAATTTCTTAGCCAGAAGTTAGCTCTTAAATGAAGTGTTTTTCTTTTGAAGAACAGATTATTTTTAGAATAAATAACTTTTTTTCTTTTTTAAAATTCTTTTTTCTCATTTTCCCCAGTATCCTTTCTACTGTGATACTTTACCTCCTCCTGGGAAGCACAGTAGATGTATTCTGGGAGACAGAGACAGCATCATGAGTTTGTAGGAGCTGTATGAATGCAGTAGACTTTGGCAACTTTGTCATCAGACACGTCATGCCCCTTTAAATGATTTCGAAATGTTGACACCTGTCTTCAAATACTAATTTATTCTCTGTTAAACCGCCAAGAACCACTAGTGAAATGAAGACTGGTAAAAGCCAGCAGATGCGGGTGGCAAGACCACCTCAGGGTTTGTTCTCAGGTGATGTGACACTGAATTTCAGCCTGTGAGAGGAGACATGTTGTTGCCTTGTGGGCACCAAGTTTGTCCTAGTTGTGGCAGAGCATCGGAGGGATCCATTTCTATTCAGGCATGCTTGATCTTATGTCCTTTCATACCTATGAGAGAAGCTCTCTGTGCAGGTGCCGGTGCAGAAATATATCAGTTAAGCTGTGAACAATGAGCTACTTTCTCTCTTCTAAAACTAAATTCAGATCCTTGAAAAAAAGTTAAATAGGGCAGGTTGCACAGGGAACAAAACCTTTCAGTTCAGGCAGTGCCAGGGTGGGTTATAAGTAGTGAATATGAAAAGCTTTGTCAGATTTCATGTTCAGCTGGTGTGTGCAGTATAAGAAAAAAAGCTGAAGTGCGTGCATTGCGCAGGCAGGTATTAAGGATGTCATTGACCCAGCTGACTTCTGTATCAGGCTGAAAAATTTTGAAAATCTGCTTTCCTCAATGTGGATGTCTTATCTTTTGAGTGCACTGTGGCGTAGATGTGGTAAAATTCTTGTATTTTCCCACATGATTGCTTTTGGAATAAAGTGCAGCCGCAAATGGATTTACACTCTCTAATTTCCTTCCCTTGCAATGTGGCAACTTGAATCTTGGCAAATACAGTTTTTATAACCTATGAAAAATGTGCTCAAAACTTCATATTTTAACATGCTGCTTGCTATTCTTGCCTTAATCTCAAAAACCTGGTAATAAATAGGCAGGCAGGAAAAACTATTGAAACCTTGGACTGGTTCTTACAGTAACTCTGATTCAGTACTTTGAGTGACTAAAATGAAATTGAACCTGATAACATCAGTTTTGCACTGCCTGTATTTTCTATCAGCTTTTAATAATTTTTCGTAGCAACTCTTCATTAACACCTCATCCTGGAAACGCATTCCTTCTTTGTTCTCTGGCACTAGACTCCTTTTTGCTTTTCTAAATCCTGTCTCTTCCTCTCATTCTTCTGTGCTCCCTGCATATCACAGACAGATTTGATGGATTTCTTATACTGAAAACCGTCTGCTCGGTTTTTTTAGATAACATAAACCCATCCACCAAAAAGGAAGCTGACAGGAATTCCTGCTTAACCAAAGCACTCATCTTGATGCTTCTTTCCGACACTTGCACTACAGCAATGCCTGCTCATCTGAAAGCTTCCAGAAAATGCTGGGACTCAAAATGCTTCTTTGGAGTTTTCCAGTTGGCTGGACAAGAACTGGTGGGACCAGCCATGGGAGCTGGCCTAAGTGCATGGGAAGGGACGGATGAAGTATCTGAAGAGGGAAGGATTCACATACCCCTGTAGTAGGTCATCTTGTCCAACACAGAAGATACGGGAGAAACTGGGATGACAGCATTTGGAAAAAGTGAAGAAACTAGGGAAGACAGCGTGTGGTTAGACCCTGAAGACCTGTGGTATGCATTCAGATCACCCTGATGAGAGGCAGCAGCATGAGAGGAAGCTCCCCTGGGAGGAATCTGGGGGCATTTAGTTCCTGCTTTTCTGGCACAAACACTTGTCCAGGCCATCAGAGGACTGGCTATGAAGGTGATATGTTTCACAAAGGAAAAAAAAAAATAAATAAAACTGCTTATTTCTTTTAGGAAGACTTTTCTCTTCCCTGGTTTGGTCTGCGCTTGCAAGTTGAAGGGCTATTTGTGTGAAGGACCATGTTTGGCTATGTGGCCTATCATCTGGGACATCAGATGGAAAATGCATCTCTCATTGAGCCCTCAAGTTGTGGGAAAAACCCGAAGGACTGTGAGACAGTAAATCAAGTTTGTAAGAGCAACGTAGTGGCTCTGTCATGCTCATGACTGAGCACTTGTATTTCTGCTGTGTTTTGACTGAGGAGATTTTCTGTTTGACCTGCCCATGTGCAGAAGCACTCTGTCATGAACCAGATAGGCTGTACTCAGGCTGAAAAGGAAGTACTGCTTTAGAATAACTTTTTCCTCAGCTATTTCTCTGCCCAATCAGTTTAGTTGCTCAGGTCATTGCTCATCAGCACGTGTGCTCAGATCAGCAGTCCAAGCAATGCGCTGGTCAAAGGACGTTCATGGCTACAGTGACGGGTGTCCCTGTCAGATGGCCACAGAGGAGGCACAGCCACAGAGGAGACAAAGGGTCCTCATTTTATCTCATCCTCAAAGACACTGCCGGGAACTGCATCCAGCTGCAAGAAAAAGTGTTTCCAGAGTTTGTGGCTTCTAAAATGTGTAAGTTGTGGTACGTGTGATTTTCACCACCTCCCACAATGGGAGAGGTGGGATTTCTCACTCAAGAGCAATGTGTGCTGTACCAACTCTATAGAGTGAATATGTGCCTCCAAGTGGAATTTCACAGCCTGGTCCTCCTCCTCAGAGCTCACGGGGCTGCTGGTTTCCTTTGGCAGGAGGGACACCACGGAAAAAGTCAGTCCTGGAGGGAGCAAGTGTTACCTGTGCTAATTACCTTGCATAGTTAGCAATCCTGGAAGCCTTTAAGTTGATCTGTGGAATGCAGAAAGGGGAAAGTAGCTGCAACCTCTAGTGTAACTTAATACAGAGTAATGAAAATTTTAATAAAAAGAAGCAAACAAGTCCCTAATGAACTACCTGAACCATAGTTCCATAAAACTTAATTAATCTTTCTTTGGTATTAAACATCATGGCACAGGGAAGATTCTGCGTCAAGGGCAGCGGTGACTTAGCTGCATGGCAAGGAGTGAGCTTTTGCCTGTGGTTGTATCTCACCATGTGCCAGGAAGAAGAGACAGAGTAACAACAGTTGAGGACCTCAGGTACAGAGATGGCAGAAACCAGCGGCTGGATGGGGCAGGTCATGGGCTGGCATCATCAGGCAAACATAGCAGGAGCTGTTTGGGGCTTTTTAGTCAAGAAGCAAAGGAAAATATTTTTGGTACATGTTTGAAGCACATCTGCATGATACTGATGGTTTGTCATTGGTTTAGGCTGTGATCTAAGTCACTGGTAAAGCTTGGTTCTACATAGCACTGGCCACAAGCTTGCAACCCTTTAAAAATACCTGACCAAATGCTCAAGGATACCGGGTATATAGAGTCAAAGCTTTATATTTCACATTTTACCAAAATAAACCCTTCCAGAGGTTTAACACAGCAATTTGGAGTGCAAAAATACCTACTGCATGCTCACAACAGTAAAAAGTTCCTCCCAAAGCAGCTCCTACCCACAGTTGCTGGTTTATATATAACTGCAGCATGAAAGCAATTACTGCAGAAGTAAATATCTGTTTGCTCAGTAGGCTCATGCCCATGTCTGGGAGCTGGCTGAAGGTCTGCATTTCACTCAGCATGATCCTATTTACTACCCTGCTTTCAGACATCTTGCCCTAGCATTAGAGATAGCAAGTATGTCTGAGGTTTGTTGAATTGCTGCTTTATGTACCTCTGCCTCTAGAATCTGTGTGCCCCACTTGCAGAAGCAATCTTCAAAAGAGGAAGCAGCTCATCAGTCATAAAGACAGAGGCTTTGGTCCGAGAGTTGAGCTGATGGGGGATGCTGACAACTGCACAGCTGCTGCTCTGGGTTTTCTCCATTTCCCTCTGAAAGAGACTGTTGATCTCTGTGTCTTGTCTGCAAAACAAAAATCCCCTTTCTCACTGATGGATGGATGGATACTCTGTCCTGAAAAATAATCCAGATTAATAACATAACAGTCTACCTATAATGCAAGCACTTGGATGGGGATTTGGAGGGCTGGAGGGTGATGCCTCAGCCATAGCCCCACCATGGTCAGGTCAGTGCCTCATGCAAGGCAGCTCCAGCAAGCAGGAAGAGAGATTTCCTGACTCCCAGGGTTGCTTGGTTTGAAAGGCATCATCTCACACACTTTGGCAATGCTGAGAGACAAGTGTTTTACCAAACCCAGACTCTCCCCACTGGCCTTCCCTCTGATAACTAATTTAATGTTCCATTCATAACCCTAAACACTTTTGGTTATACCAGTAGTGCCTCTCCCACTGAACATCTTCTGTTAATCACAGAATATTCTGGTGGTGGAGACCGTGTCCCCAAAACCCAGTGGTCAGCCAGGAGAGCTGGATTTGTGCTGCTCCAAGGAGTCACTATTTATAGACCTTGAGACACAAAATAAGAATAAAGAAATGATGTGTCACATCTCATGACAAAAATGTTGTCTGGGCTTCCCTGGCCAGTTTACTTTGCCACACTCTGGTGAGGCACTAACTTGACCAAAATCAGGTGTTTGATTAAGTGTCTGTTGATGAGCAGAGCATGGGAGAAATCATTCACCTCAGGGCTGCAAGAGGTGCAAGAGCCAACTGTCTGCTCCATGATGCTGCTTGGGGGTGATCCCACCACCACAGAGTAGGACACTTGGACAGGGAGAAGGAGCTATGTCTCATCCTGTGCATGTAATTTGTTGCACTTGCACTGTGAGAGATGAGCAGTTCATTGCTCCTCAATCCCTCCCTTGCCTTTGTCCTCAGACATTTGTTTTAATGTACGACATGTATTCCTGACCACTTCAATGCCAGGAAAGCTTCTGCTATAGTATTTTGATTTGGTTCAGGTTGTTGCGCATGTTTTGTTCAGAATATTATTTCACAAGAGTTGCAGCATTGCTGCCAGTCTTTTACTACCTGTTGACGCATGGGAAGAAGATAGAGTATTTACCGAAAAAAACCTAAAATTATTAATGTTACAAATACACAAATAAATGTATGTGCAAATTAATCCACAAAAATTACTTGTGGGTTCTTATAAGTGGGCATAAGAAGCGGAAGAGCTGTCAACAGTCAATATTATTTTATGCTATCCAGCTACTGATAACAATGTCAGTCTTTTGTTAACATCCTGCTTCTTCTGTTTGACTGGACTTTGACTTATTGAAGCCAGAGACCAGCTTTATTTCATAAATTCATAGGGCACAAATGCCCTGTAGATGTGCTAATGTGGGAGAAGCTAATTAGGATGAAGAGGGAAGCTGTGTTCCAGGTGCACAAGCCATTAATATTCTTCTGCTCTAGTTCCCTGAACCACTGCATTTATTAACCTTTAGCCAGATCAGAGACAATTTCTTCTGTTTCTTACATAATGCTGGAATTATAATTGACAGTACTGAGGAAAGGGAGAAGTCTCCCTGCAACTCAGATTTTTCTTGCTTTCATGTAGAAGTTTTTAGAACAAGAGTCTTATAAGCTGTGAATAATTGCATCTCATTAACTGCATACTGGAGACACATGTATATGCATATTATTTGGAGTGGTGTATATATTTGTCTGGAAAATGTTACAGCATGCTTCAAGAAGCATCACTGATGTGAAATTCAGTGTGCACAGCATGTTTACGTAACTGGAGGGATGCTGCTAAGGAGGTAGGAGCAAATAATGGTTGTATATCCGGGTCATGGAGGCTTCAAAATAAGAGCTTTCATCCTCTTAGTTTACTGGAGTTCATCAATGTTTGGTGCTCTGATAGTGAAAAAAGAGTGGTTTTTTAAGGCTTGCACTGTCCCCCTCACAATGTTTGCTGCTTTGAGAGTGCAATGTTTCTTGTGGGACTCAGCTTCCTGCCTCGTCACTGAGAATATTTGCAGTGGCTTTCTCTGGTACCTTAATAGGTTTTGATCTTCTCCAAAAAGTTAGTTTTGTGCCAATCTTGTAAATCCTAATTTGCAGCAGATTTTGGAGTCTCTAATAGACAGAAAAAGCTGCCAAAAAGTAATTTGTATGAGTGATAAGTTGCCTTAGCCATTAAATCCCTTTAAGCATTATTAAATCAAATAACTTATTTACAATCTTCAGATCACACACTTTATTTCTGTGTTTTTTTCCCATATGGTTAGAATGATGGCTCTTTTTAAAAAAATTTGGTGGTTTATTTCCAAGAGGGCAGGTCTCTACTCTTTAAAGTGTCTAAGCAGTGACCCCAAAGAAAACTTTCCTTAGTGCAGAAGCTGCCACATGACTGTGTGATAGGGGCGCCTACCCTCGAGATTAACCTGGCTGCAGTGCATTAATTAATTGCTATCTGGTACAACAAGTATATTGCTATTGCTTGTATTTGAGACAATTCTACTCACATATGCATACGCTGGCATGAAGAAAATGCCAACTGCTCTTATTTCCAGCAAAACAGTGACAGAATTGTCAAGCTGATGAAAAACAAAAGCTTCCTCCTAATTTATTTGTTATTAAATGAAGAATCAAAAAAATCTGCTGTTTAACTAAGTAACACTTTCCACACTCTGCTGCAAAAGCAACTAACACTTAACACTGGGACAATTGGTGATGAAGTTGAAATAATCACTGTCAGATGAATTTTCATGCTTTCCTTCCTAATGCAACTGTTCGTTTCTTCTTGCTGCAATTGGATTAGAACCATTTAAACTAAGCAGAACTTTTCTGTATGGTTCATTGCATCTTAATTGTTTTTCCACAATTGCAGTCCCTTACTGTAAAGCATAACATCAAATTATAGGAATATTTCCTACTTTAAGCTACCTTATACTTTCATTTAAAGGGAAAAATAAACTGCCACCAGTTTGTTTCTTAAAATGACTTATTTTTGCCAGCTTCATCTTGGATTTGACCTGAGCATTTTAGCACCTGACCAAAAAGTGCTACAAACTGAGGACCTTGGGGCTCTCTACCACTACCTGAAAGGAGGATAGAGAGAGGAGGTGGCTGGCCTCTTCTCCAAAGTAACAAGCAATAGGACAAGAGGAAATGGCCTCAAGTTGCACGAGGGGAAGTTTAGACTGGATATTAGGAGAGATTTCTTCACAGAGAGGGTGTTCAGACGTTGGAACAGGCTGCCCAGGGCAGTGGTAGAATCACTATCCCTAGAAGTGTTCATAACCCATGTAGATGGGGCCATCAGTGACATGGTTTAGTGGTGGCTTGGCAGTGCTGGGGGAACTGCAAATAGTGGAGCCTGCAGGCTTGTTTCCAAAAACAAGATGAAAAATGTTCAGCGATATGTTAATTACCGGTTAGGAAAGAATATTGGTAGGGCTGCTGTAGTGATTTATTCTTTAGCTTATAAAATTATTTTCCTAGCGTATGACTTTTTTTCACAGAAATAAATTACTTTGAGTATTACAGCTTGTGCTTAAATAAAAAAAAAATAAAAATAAAAAAATGGTATTTTCTAAGCTAGCAGAATTATTTTATCCTCTATTTCTAGGGAAAATAATAGTGAGGATTCATCAACTTTTGTGAAGTGCCTGGAATAAAACAGATGATTGTAGACTTCATTATGCTTTCGAACAGGCATGCAAAATTCTGGACCAGACTTTTGCTACCACAGAAGTGTACAAACCTGGGGGCAGATTTTGTTAGGAGCACGAAATCGTCAAACAATCTGATCAATCAAACAAAATAGAGTAAAACCACCCAGGATTATGTTGTCTTTGAGGAAAGACTGAAAGGAGTTAATTTTCCATCATATTCAGCACTTTGTTAAAGCAGAGATGGAAGTCCATGTGTGAAACCTTCCAACACATCTGTCATGACCAAACTCCAAGCTGGACACCATACCAAGAAGTCATATAAAAGTGATGCACAAAGATGAATGAAGAAGTGAAACAAAGCTTCATAAAACTGAAGTTAATCCAAAGACTGGCTTCTAAACAAGGTAAGCCCCTTCTCCCCCATTTTGAAAGGCTGTTCCTACCATGAGGCAACCTATGCAAACTGGTTAGTTGGTCAGTAGTGACTAGCATTCAGAAATGCAAGCTAATATTCTATTGCTTCCCTTTTCTTGTAATGTTTATTAGATGTTTCATTATATATTGAAAATTCATCTTGCTTGTGCAAACAAATGAGATTAATGCTTTCTCATTAATCAAGACATCAGACTCTCCTTATGAAGCAGGTCCTATTATGAGCATTTAGCTTTTTCATTAAGGAAATTTCACAGTAATCTGTCCTTTCAACTTTATAATATTATTTAGCAGGAGGAATACATTAAATCCAACAACTTGTGAGCTCCAGATGTTATCACCTTCAAATTTACAACTACAGCCCTACCACAGGGGACATACTGCATCTTTGAAAAGTCCAGATAGGATGGATTATTGTTATTTCACTGAGCTAGGTAACGTGACTCACACTGTTCCCAGGCCATAGTGACTTGGGGATATGCCTGTCCTTGACCCAAGGGCAAGGATGGATCCTGGCGGTGAAAGATGATGCTTAATCCTCTGTAGCTGTATTTCCCCTCCATTTGTGTTGAGGAAGGGTGACTTTTTTCAGGATGTGCTAACAAATGTCCATAACTTGGCTGAGAAAAGCTATAAAACATAATAACGTTTGGTCTTGCTGAGCTGGTCAGCAAGAGCTCACCATGACTGCAGCTCCATTTCTCTGGCCCAGGCACTGAAATGGAGTCAGAAGGATGAGTCACTGCCCATGCTGGGGGTTAGAGCATTAGAGAGTGCTGCTTAAGCAACCCCTACTGATCTGGAGGACATTTTAGAAGTCACAAATTCTGGAAACACTTTTTCTTGCAACTGGGTTGATTCAGTGCTAGATTGAGTACACAACAGCTCTGTGTCAACAGGGCACACTTCTAATATCCTTTACCTGTTTCAGAATCCTGCTGTGGTGCAGTATTGGAAATATTAGTCCACACTTTCACTCTTTTCCTGTTGCTGTATTGAAAGCTGGAATATTGCCTTTGTGACCCAATGGGAACAGCAAATTAGACAAACTCTTATGCTGGGATCCCTCCATCTGCTTACCTGACCATGGGTGAAAATGCTATAGGAGCCTGGTTTTCATCCAGTTATACCATGTACTGATTGATGCAAGATACACCAAACAAAAAACATCCAAACGAAGTGTATTCACATGGTGGGTGATCTTGGTATAACTATACCAGTTAAATTGATGTAGTGTGCCCATGTAACAACATAGTCTTGTTAGAAAAACAGGCCCTATTCAATGTTGAATTTAGCTGACAGCTTAAATGATTAGATTTATGCCTTTCTTAAATATGTGTCTGAAAAAGGTATGCAGTATCTGCTTCAATCCTCTTTAATGTTGCCTATAATCATGCTCCCATTAAAATGACACTTTTAGGGACTATTTATTTGATAGACTTTCAAGTATTCATTACCTTAATTACCTAGTATAAATTACCCAGAATACTGTATCCTTGTTTGTCTCAAAAATAATTACTTGTTATTATTCAGGTGCTAATCACCAAATCTAAATCCTTTTCTAGTTTATTAATGGATTTTCAGAAAGGAGAGTCTTGAATATGTCTGTTCCCTAATTTGTTTAGTAACAACAGTGTGTCCGTTTTGTCTCTGGAGGACTTCCACAGATTGTGTCAGGCTGCAGAGACAGGTAATAGTCGTCACATCGTTTAGGAAGGTGACGGGATGGGTGTCTCACTGCTGTGGATTTCTCTGTGCTCCAGCTCCTAAAACTGCAGATGAGCACTGCTGGATCTAGTCTGAAGGGATTTCTTGTTGACACTTTCAATACAATTGCTTGGGTTGTTCTCCAGGGGTGCCAAGTGCTTGCCACAGCAAATGAAGTCAGCTCGTGATGATCGAGCAAGGCCTTGAGGTGCACCATCTGCCAGCTCTTTGCCTTTCTTTGATGCACTGTAACTGGTGTCACTGGTGCTTTTAATGCGGGCAGCTGAAAGTGGATCTGTGATTGCATTTGTCCATATGCTTTCTGTTGAGGTAAGACTTGAAATCTGTGATGTCAAGTTGTTGCACAGGAGTGGTTCATAAGGATTTTTCACTGGCACGAGCAGCCCACAGTAACTCCACACAGAAGATGGCTTTGGTCAGTGCCCTCTGAGATGACAGCTGGCAGTGACATTGTAGGAGAGGTGTTGCCCATCTCTGGTGGTGAATGAGGGTTAGTCTCTGGACAGGCAATCTTTTACAAGCCTGGCTGGGGTCAGTGGTATCTGTAGCTAGTGCTGAGAGCCAGGTCTGCAAAACGAGTGTCCCGAGGCTGAGCTTTCCAAGTCCATGAATCTCAGAGGTCTGCGCACAGGAGAGTGAATACCCAGAAGCCAAAAGATTTCTTCATTTCCCCTGTGCTCCCAGAATATGAGAACATGCTTGCGTAGAGTAGGAAAATGATACACTTACAAATTGGAAGAGTACCTTATTCTTACTTAGATTTTCTGTGGAAATCTTGCAAGCACAGTTAGAGCATCCTGTGAGCCAGATAGGAGAGACTATTCCCCATCTGCCTCCAGCCAGAAGGTCACACTTCGTCATGCTGTTCCTTGACAGCATGCCATCCTAGCACTACAAAATTTGCCCACTGCTAATGCCATGTCTGTCTCACAGTGGTAATTTTTGAGCACTTCTCAGTCGATCTAAAGTCATTTATAACAGAGTCATTTATAACATCGCTGCCCTCATGTTGCAAACTGAGTGTAAAGACTTTCTGTAAGGTCACCTATCAAATGCATCAAAGAGCAGAAATGCGATCATAATTTAAGTCATGGTCCTATGCTGTGTTCATTATGCTGCAGTGCTTCACCTGAATACAAGACATACAGAGAACCATATCCTACAGATATGGTGACTAATAGCCTAAATATATGGTGAGAGTTTAGCTTGTAAGAACAGTGTTTTAGGAGGTTGTAGTGTCTGTAGACCAACCATTTACTGTAATCTAAGGGCTTGACACATGCCAGGAGAAGCCAGCAGCATTTTATCTCATTAGTGTCATTGCTGGAATTATTTATGATTGTTCTTGAATTATCTTGTTCTATATACTTTCAGTCCAAATTTATAGGAAGAGTGATTTTGTTTTTTAAATCAGATTTAAACTATTTTTGCCAGTGTTAGTTCCAGCTGATGTAATTTTTCATGGCAATTAGGTGAGCACACAATTCCACAATATGATGTTAAGGATGTGAAAAATTTCATGTATGCCATCCTGCCTATAATACTCAAAGTAATCCTGATCAAAAGATGGTGTGAATTGTGTGTGAAATATTATCATGCAGATGTCTTTAAGTGTTGATACTCTTTGATGTTCCCAAGTAGAAAACCTTGGGGATCAATGAAGGTTAGGAGAAAAGTGACTATTTCTGATAACAAAATCTATCCACACTTCATAATGCAGCTAGATTTGGATGTACTAACTCACTAAAGCAGGCTTTTAAAAAAATAAAATCAGTGTCTTTATTTTTTTCCAAACCTGATTTTTTATAGTGGTCTATTAAGGAGGAAGAAGGAAGAGAAAGAATGCTGTTGGACCAAGTTTTCCAAATGGACCATACTTTCTGATTTTTCTTCCTGCAACTAATTCCAGTTTTCTCTTTGTTTCTATCTAACATCCTTCTGGTCAAAAAGAGGCAACTGCCCATATCATACCTCTTAGTAAGGCTTGCCACTAAGCCTTGTGCAAATTGAATAATGTACGTTTGGTTATATGCCATGTTCATACACTTTAAAAGAAATTAGTTGGTACTGCTTCCATTTGGACACAAAATTCCCAGTTAGTCACTGAAAAATGAACTGATCTCAAGCTAAAAGTGAAACATATGATAATAAAATGCTGATCATTCTAAATTCTCAGCTGCATATCTGATTAACATGATAACCCTATTTTTGTAGCATCCTGGCCAAATGTGAATGTAAAGGAATATGGTATGTGAACAGGCCTTTATTTGAATTCCGCTGTTTGCCAAATGTAACAGGGCAAATCTGAAAAACTAGTGAAAAAGCAATTAACAGTTTGCTCTGTTGGATACATTTGCAAATGCCTTGAAAGTCACTTTAATGACATGTGAGAACATACTCAGACAAATTCACTCTATTAATTCAATGAGCTGTATCTGTTAATTTGATGCCCTTAATAACCTTGCATGCAATGGTGTTCTGCACTTCAGGACATGCCTTTTCTTTTTAGTTGAAGCTTTTACTTTTTATACTATGGGAACCCTTTTGAACCAGCACACCTTTTTTAATGTAGCACTATCAACATCTCTGTGGCAGTCAGTCATTTGCTGATATTCATCAATATGTGCATTCAAAATCAGTAGTACTGGTGTTTAAATAGGAGTACTACTTACATTCCATTTTAACCAGCAAGCTGGAATCTTCATTAACAATATCTGCCAGGAAAAATAATTTCCAACCATAAACTTAGTTTGGAATTCACTATGTGCCAAGAATTGCTTCTTTCTGTCAAGGCTCCTTAATGCAATAAAGTGGTATTGTTTGACGTTTAACCTTTCTCTGAGTAAGTTTCCAGACTGATATTTTGTTCTGTCACTGTCTGTCAAGAAGTGAAAATTGTTATCAATTCAGGTATAAAATCCTGCAACATGGAAATGCTATTGATTACTCCATAGTAGATCTGGATAGAAATGTCCTATGGGATTTGGCCTCCATTCCTATAATAAATTTCCTTTATTCTAGGAAGAGAGACTTCTCATAAATAGCACTTGTTTCTGGCAAATTAAATTAAATAGAATGATTTTCCCTGGCACCAGCTCTTGTGACTGCTGAGGCCTGCAGTAAGAGCAGAAGTATCCTACAGCACACCTGAGCTGTATGTAAAGTATTTATGCTGGACTCTTGTACATTCACCAAGGCCTAAGAGAGATTTAATATGACTGAAGTTGATGGATGCCCTGCCAAATGCTGCACATTTTTGTTTATAAAGCATACTCTGTATTGTGGTTAGGCCCAGAAAATAGACTGAATTCTTACAAGCTGCCCTGACAAAATATGTCATGGCTTTATTAAAATGCATACAAGGCACTGTGAATGAAACACTTGAAGCTACAAATCTATCAAGGTCAGTTTGTGACCCCTGCTGAACACAGGACCCTCGATTTGAACAAGTGCAATCCTTATATGCCACTTAGTTTTCAACTGTGTAGCTTGCTTAAATGAGTTAGTGTTCATCAGTTAGTTGGCCTCTGCTAGATTTCTGTACACCTGAAAAAAGCTTTAATGTTTGTGGGGCATATGCAGTGTGTTTGGTTACTGATGATGCTGCCTAAAGGTGATGTAATAATGATTATAGGAGAACAGAAAAAAGTGGAAAGCTCATGGATTTTGGTTATAATAATTATGTAAAACATGGCAGTGGATCATTGTATGTGAGTAGACACAGCAGCACAGGGAAAAAACTCCCGTGCTGTTTATATTTCCAGTCATTCCTACAGTGCTTTTGTGTGTACCCACTTGTATGCTCATATATTGTGTGTGGGTACCATATGCAGAGTCTTAGCTCAGTCCTTTACTTGTTTAGCTAATGCTAAGCCAGTATTTTACTAGGGAAAAAGAGAGATTGCTTTCCCGTTTACTAATTATTTTTTCAAAGTAAAATGAAAAACAATTAAACTATGTGTTGTGCTCTCAGATTAGGGAAAAGAAAAATAACACTAAAAAATAAGTGTGAGTATATATCTGTGGTCCCATATTATCTGAGTAAGGGTTGTAGTTTAGCACCTCATTGTTTTGTGAATGTTGTACACCTTAAGTAGTACTTAGAAGCTAAAGCTTCTGAAAGGAGTCTGCTAGCCCTAGGTGCAAGGGCACTGAGATCAGACTGCATTTGAGCCCACACAGCTAAGAATACAAGGTTAGCTTGTTAAAGAAGGTGTTAGAAAATGAGAAGGTGACATCCTGAGGCTGCTTATCCCAGCTTCAAGGCCTGATTCTCAGGACCATCTTAAGTATTTTGTGTGAACATATCACTGGATGATGTGCATAGTGACTACGCCTTTCAGCTGTCAATATTTCTCAAACATGAAGAAATTTCTTTTTCATGTCTTCTAAGTTTCATTCCTTCAGGGCATACTTCCATGGAGTCATTAAAGATTTTTATTATCCTTTCATTACTGTATTACATTTGAGCCTTAAAATGTGGTCTGGAATTTAGTTCTGTAAAGAATCGTTTTTTCTTTGTCCCTTAATTCTGTTTTAGCAAGGCAGAAAATACTGCAGACACTGCCATAAAATTTAAATGGTTAATGTAAAAGTCTTTTCCCAACTGTGACAGGATAATATGAAAATGTTCTGTTTATCTATTTCCTAATGAGAAATAAGGAGTATAATAGATATTAAGAGATTGCCTAGGGCTAATGTGTTTGAGATCCATGTATTTAAAGTTTCTATATTTAATAAATTATAAACTAGCAATGTAGGATGATTTTAGAGAGCTTAAAAAATATTCGTGGGCTTTGGTAGTGGTTTTCTGTTTGTTTGTTTATTTTGATTTTTTTGGTTGGGAAAAAAAAAAAAAAAACCACCAACAACCTAGATTTTCATTGGCTGATAAATACAAATACATTGCACTTTTGCAGTTCATGTCTGTTCCCATATGAAATTCGTGTTCAGAGAGGCCAGTGCACATTTGGGCAATGTACTTTCAGGCAGGCAGGGAGGTTCATTGTCCTCTTGTGTCTGTGGAAAGCAATCAGGGAAACATCTGTGCTTAGCTAAGAGCTGATTTTAATGAGTTGGATTCAGATGCTGGCAGAAGGCAAATGCTCCAAGAGCTGCGAAGGATGGTTAATGGGCTGTCAGCTTTGGAGGCTGACCATTAGCTGAGCGACACAACACTTATTTACAAGGCAAGGAGGAAGCAGTGGGAGTTGGTATGGCCGAGAGGAACAGGAATGAAAAGTGACAAAGTGGCACTGAAATGCTACTGTCTTCCTTTCATAATTTGACTAAATTGTTGACAAAGGCAATTCAAAGTAA
>JAOEHY010004765.1:0-21922 GCA_025447955.1 Psilopsiagon aurifrons
TTATACCTTAGTTACTAAACTGTTCTTATCTCAATCTGTGGGAGTTGCATTCTTTCGATTCTCCATGTAGCAAACTGCGGGGCTGATTTACGGCCTAAACCTGGACACACGTATACTGACATAAGTTATAAAGATAAGATATCTTTTAGTAGTAGAGATATAGTTAGAGAAATAGTGTCTCTGTCAAAAGCCAGCTGACTGTCTTACTTAAATTTTGTATGGATAGGAAAAAAAATCAGAAAGCAATTACAGAAGCACTAAGGATGGAAAAATATAGGGGATGCTAGCCCCTATGTTATTGATCAGATAGATGGTGGATGGACTGGTGAGGCCGCAAACTTACCAATCCAGCTAGAGAAGGACCTGGAAACTGTGATATGACATCATCACAGGTCATGCATAAATACACAGATGTACTTACTGAAACTATAGTAATCAATGAGTGAATAAATTTGTTAGCTAATTCTCTTAATGCATAAGGCTAAATTAAAAATTTAATGTAGAGTCTTACATGTGATTACCAATAGTTACTTTCAGTGGACCTCCCAGCTCCTTATTGTTCCTTCTACTTTTCATTTAGCAAGACCATTATCTCACCCATGTTTGAGTTGCAATTAATTTCATTCCCCTCATTTGTTAATGACTTTCCTTCTCTTTCATATTTACTTCTGTACTCATCAAAGCCTTTTTAATCCTCCCAAGCCCCTTTTTATTCACTCTGGGCTTGATTATAATGCTACACTGTGCTCTGGGTAAGTAGTCATTGCCCCAGGAGCAGACCAGAGAATTAAGTAGGACTTGGATCTCTGGTCTTTCCCTGTGCTACACTCCTGAAGACAGGGCTGGATTGTGGTTGTGCAACTTCCAGTCTAGCCAGTAACTCTGGCCAGCAAACCAGAGGGAAAAGCATTTTGCAGATGCAGGCAGTGGCTTCTTCCCCTGCTGATCTGCATGCAGGCAGGATTATATAGTTGAGATTATTCGGGTCCTGCTCTCCATGCCAAACATTTTGCTGCATGAGAGAGTAACATGCAGCAGGTAATGTAATACTTTACTTTGCTGTCTCTGTTCGTCTCAGCTTCAGCATTTTAATTTTTCATAGCCCCAAGCTAGACAAGGAGGCTTCAGTGCTGTGGCCAGCAGGCACAGAGGTACTGACAAAATGTCATAGTCAGGAAGCCTGGGCAGGAAAACAGCATCATGTCCTGATGCATCACCGGTGAATTAACACCTAGGGCAGTTCACCCTTCTACTTTTTGGCTTCCTATGTCCTGCCATCTTTAGTATGTATTTTTTTATTTAATCAGATACCCTTTAATTTCTGTCTTACTGTTTTATTTTCAGATAGCTTCTGATTGCTCTTTCTTTTCCTGTAAGAATTAACATGGTTTCTTATTCTTGTAATAAAAGTTTGTAACTTGAGAACCTCCTTAATACATGTGTGATTGTATTTGTTATCCAACAGAGAGATGGGAGGTCAGGATTTCTCCATTATGGTTTTTACAGGCTGGAGGAATAATTATTCTTCCTTGGCTCTGTGTACTTTGTAGTCAGAGCTATTCTTCCCTCCTGGGTTGCTCAGTGTGTGCCATTCCCCACGCTCAGTGGGGCAGGAGGGTTGCCATATGTGGCCAGTAGTCTGCCTTGTATAAAATCCAGCCTGTTGCACTCTATTGCCATAAAAATCTAACGCATTGTTCACATAACTGCACAGAACTTGCAGGGGAAAACCAGTGGGACTACTTAACCTGTAGAAGGAAAGAGTAGAAACTAGTCAGGTATTTTCTCCATATTTATTACCAATCAAAAGTGGTGGTATGGAAACATATCAGAATATTTATGAAAATGTAGGATAAAATGCTAGATAATCTTTTCTTGGCTCTTCTTACATTTTTGCCTTTATCCTTCTCTCCTGAATACTCTTGTGAAACAAACAGCAGTTATGACATCTGAACATGATTAATTTAATGGCCTAAAAATATGCTATTGTCCACAACTGTAACTGCTTTCAAGTAACCTTCACATTTGGCTGCTGCTATGGTTTATCATGTATATTGTGGCTCTTTTTTTTTCTCCCTTTGCTTTTGTATTGCTTTAAAAAGACAACAGAACATGCTGTGAGTTAATGTTTCACTTGTAAAAGGTTATGGATTAAGCTCAGCTGGTTTCTCAGGCTGACACAGGGTTCATGATTAGAAGAATGAAAACAAACATGAATTGAAAATGTCACTAACCTTTATTGGGCCCTGAAAATCCCTGAGCCTGCATGACAGGAGGCTTTCCTGTTTTCAACAGGATAAAGAAGATTGAAACAAAACAGCACGGATCTTGGCTATTTACATTCTTTAATGAATGCTCTTCACGTTTGGGTCCCTTTGTCAATCTCCCACTTTTCAAGGGTTTAGCTGTGAAAAGTGCGGATGGTATCACATACTCTTATAAACCATGGAGTAGACATCTGTCTAGGATGCTTTTTCCTCCAAATTATGCTTAGTGCAAAGGACCATGTTTTAAGCTTCATTTACGACTATGCATGTATAAGGTAGCCAATTATCCAGTTTGAGTGTTCAATAGCAGAGAGGCTGAATAAAACTACCTCTAAATAATGCAACCAATTTTATTATATGAAATTAAATCAGAGAAAATGTTTTTATAAATTCTAGCTGATACTGTTGCTCCAATTTGAAAACCATTTAATAAAAAAAAAAAATCTTTAACTCAAAAAAGAAATAAATCAGTTCTTGCTCTAACTGCTGTGGAAGAACATGACCTCTCTTAGCAAAGGCAGCAGGTACTCAGAGTCAACTCAAAATGGCCAGTGGAAACCAAAAATCCCACTCATCTGGGGTGCTTTGTTTTGTCAAGAACACAAATTCATGGCCAGTATCTTAGACCTACAAAATAAAGGAGTCTACTTCATGGTATAACTGCCCTTCCTCAAAATTAACTCTTCTCATGTGTTATCGCAGAATTAACATCACACTTGGTCTTGCAGACTCAGATATTCGCTGCTTCCTTATTACCTTACACTGCTCAGCTTTTTCCCCAGTCAAATTACTGAAAACATAAAAGAATTATGGAATGTTTTTAAATCTAGGCTGTGAAAAAACAAGGTGTAAGATTTAATTCACTTTAAAAATTTTAGCTGCATGTTTCAGTAACAGCTGTGTCATTGCTTCACTGATTTCATAAGTAACCTGAGAAAATACTTTATGGAGGAAGAACACTGGGGGATCCAGCAACCAAATCTATTTCCTTCTCCTGATCTATATAAATGTCTGGTGGATATGGAATTTTTGCCTCACAAAATCACATTTAGCTTTTTCACAAAGTGAAGTGAGGCAATATAGACCCATGCTTAGTACATAATTATTTAACATGTCCTACTATTTCATGGTGCAACTCTGACCTGCAACTGAGATTTAATGAAGTGCTTTGGCAGAGAATTAATATGAGGGGGAATATAAACCTGAAATTTTTTAGTCTCACTTTGTCCAATTATAGTTTTTTCTTACATTGCATAATGTATTTTACAGTTTTTGGCGCAGGAGCAGAGTGAGATCTTACAATAATTTAATGAGGACTAGGGGAGCTTATCTCTATTTTAGTATTTTGCAAACATTGACAAATATCATATTGATAAAATTTCCTAATTTTAAACTTCCTTAATTATATAGGACCATAAACCACAGCTTCAAAATCAGATGAGGTTTATCTGATGTGGCCATGTGAGTCCTAGTTAATGGTAGTAATAAACCAGATTAATTGAATTAACTGAAAACTAAATTAATGGCTATTATGTTCTGAAAAACTAGAGTGTTAGCTCCTTAGTTAGGCTTAGGCTGACAAAGGAGGTTTTGCAAGGCAGCACTGAACTTCCAGGTCTTGCCACACAGCAAATTCACATCTATTATTGCATGTTCTCTAAGTGGATTGAGAAAGTAGCAGCACAGTGGAGAACTACCCAAATTAGCCATGGAAACAGCTATCAAGGAGTAGTAGTGACATAACTACATATAGAATCATAGAATAGTTAGGGTTGGAGAGGTCCTTAAGATCATCTGGTTCCAACCCCCCTGCCATGGGCAGGGACACCTCCCACTAAACCATATCTCATGCTGTTAGCGAGTATCATGCCTTGCCACTTACCAAATTGCTTCTATTTCACAACTCCAAGCTCAGCTCAGAAAGGAGCATGAGTCTCTTCTCTGTAACCCTGTAAATCCATAATTGTATATGAAGGGCGAGGCCTGCCTCTGATGTGCTTCTACAGAACAGGACAGCTTGATGCATTTTGATGGTTAAGATGTTCACATGGAGAAGTTTAAAGGGGACTTTAAAAGAAACACTTTTGATACTGCTAATACTACTGCTGACTGGGATGAGAAGGGCTGGAATGAGGGAATGGATGGATTCCCCTCCTGGCTGCGATTTGTCTGAGGTTAAACAAGGTTATACCTCAGGGTATATATGGCATGACGGCTCTTGAAGATAAGACAGGTGGTAGAAAACCTTGTCCGGTAACATCAGTAAGTTTAGGTGTGGGACAGACATCAAATTGCCGAGTGCTTTTAGGACTCAAGCACTTCTGCTCATTCCTTGTGCAGAAACTTAGTCTCCTAGGAGATTCGTCTTGTGGAAACTTGAGGAAGTTTTGAGGATCCGAATTTTTGATTTAGGTACCTAGAGTGGTATTAAGATGACTTCATTCTCCTCTTGAATCTAATTCATGAAGGCAACTTTTTAAAAGATACACAGTGCATGAAAGTACAGGTAACCACTTCATTTTGATTTTTCAAAGGTGCATGGGAAGTTAGCTTTGTTTTGGTACTCTCTGTCTGGAGCACATAGGGGATTTTCAGAGGAAATAACTCAAACTTAAACTCAGGTTCTTCAAAACCCTTATCTGTCTATCTATCTATCTGTCAGTATATGTTTAGGCATTGAATACATCTGTGATATTAGCCATAAAAGCCCAATGGGCCAAGGCTCCAAAGACACTTATCTGCCTTTCCAAAAACACTTATGTGTCTTTGGAAATTTGTCTTATAGCATTTTACTGCCACGTTATCTGTTCTGTGGCAATAGAAGATGCAGAAAAGGAAATAGTAAGTGCTGGCTTTTTCTTTTTTCTTTTTTTTTTTTTCTTTTTCTCCAGCTATAAGAGCTAAAATCCCATGTTACTTCTCTGGTTAAAAAAATAAGAACCATGCTGAGAGCATTTGGAGCAATGTAACATTGTTTGGGTTTATTTGCAAAGCTCTTGAGAGCAGTTTCACTTAATACATGGTGCTATATAATGTCTTGGCTTAGTTTGGACTGTATGAGAATGAAGCATGAACTCAGGCATAACTCAGTGACCATTGATTTTAGTTTTGAAAATACGTGGGCACACATGATTTATACTCAAAGGAAAGAGCTAGCATGTGGAAATTACTGTTCAGCTCTGTGCCAGTTTCTGCTAAACTCTCCCAGTGTATTTTGGTCTTGGATTGAGTACTTTTGACTGTTCATACAGAAAGGTTCTCTTCAACAGAGAACTGAGCCAGCCGTTTAAAGGGTGTTTTTTCCCCTAATAAAACTTTACAGCACTTTTACATGAATTTAGTGTTTGTGAAAAGGCCCTGCACTGACAGCCCAGGGAAGAGAGGCCCTAAATTCATTCAGACCATTCACAGTGCAGACAGGGGTAGCAGCAGTGCTCCTGCTTTGCTGTACCCATACATGTCCTTCACAGACCAAACACGATCACCTGTAGTGGATAAAAGATTGATTTGGTCCCTGATGCTCTTCAAGCATTTGATTTTCATCTGAGACTTTCACATGGCTGCAGTCTGACTCCACCTGTGGAAAAGTTTTGTGGTGTGAATGCTTACACAACACTTTCCCCTTCACAAAGTATACAATCTTTTTAATGGCTAGTCTTTTTTTATTGTAGTACTGAAGCCAGTTGGATGTGTACCAATGATTTGCAGTGGGTGAAACATCTCTTATTTAATAATCCAGCTCTTTAGCTCAGTTGAAATGTGACAGTTAGAACAGTGGAGGAAGTGTACTTACATACTAGAATTAAAACTGAAATATTTATGTAGGCACTAGTTGTGATGTGCAGGGGTAAATTTGTATTAAAATGTATTAAAATCAGTATGAACCTCTGAAGCTGCACATAGAATCACAGAATAGTTAGGGGTGGAAAGGACCTTAAGATCATCTAGTTCCAACCCCCCTGCCATGGGCAGGGACACCTCACACTAAATCGTATCTCCCCAGGCTCTGTCCAACCTGGCCTTGAACACCGCTAAGAATGGAGCATCCACAACTTCCCTGGGCAACCCATTCCAGTGCCTCACTACCGTTACAGTAAAGAATTTCTTCCTTATATCCAAAGTAAACTTCCCCTGTTTAAGTTTGAACCCATTACCCCTTGTCCTATCACTACAGTCCCTAATGAAGAGTCAGGTTATATGCAAAGACTATAACTCAAGACAGGAAAGATGCTAGAGACAAGGACCCCTATCAGGGTTAGCTGAACTGCACATGCATAGAAGCTTTGCATTTGACATACATAATCCCTTGCATTAGCTGGACAGGCTGCCCTGCTGAAGATCCATCCTGACCTGAGGAAGTCACTTCACTCTTTTCCTCTAAAATGAGGTTGCCTGCTGTTCATTAAGTGGCTCAGCACAGAGAGCTTTAGTCACGAGTGGAGACAGAAAGGCATTGCCACTATCATCAGTGAGGAAGGCAGCAGCGGACTGAGCAGACCGAATGCTGTGGGCTGTTCAGGGAAAGAGACTCCAACATCTCAGGCAGTCTTAGGCAGGAAAATCAGCACACAGGTGGTTCAGCAAAGACATGATACCTTTAGGTATAAGTAGCACAGCTCTGAGTACCTAGAACACTTTACAAATATTTTAAGGCTTAAGCATTGAGAATCAATGCAAAGCATATCTGAGTTTCATGGTTTTCAGGAAGTTCAGAGGAGAAATTTTGCCGTATTAGGCTTTGTACTGTCTTCTCTTGGAACATTTTTGAAAATTACCCAAATTATAGCCTGTGAAACAGTTATGGTGAGGTAATTAACATTTTCACTGGGGCTTTAACACACAGGAGGAACAAAACACTTAGGAATGGAAAACGCACATCCCCTGGTCTGGCATGAGCATTTACTGGAGCTAGCAGGAATAATTTCTAATGGGAAAAAAATAATACAGAAAAAAGGTTTTGTTATTCAAGAGAATAATATCAAGTTGACTGGTTCTCTTCAGGAACTGTCTCATAGTGATCTGAAATTAAATGCCTCACTTTGTATTTCCCTGGTGATTCAACTCTGAGAGACCTGTGTCTTCATTACTAATTTCCCCTAAAGAATCATTTAAAACTATTAGATCTCAATTAATTTCAGGCTGAATTCAGTAGAAGTGACTATGTTTATAATTAAATGCAACAATTCAAAGATAAAGAACCTACCTCACGTCAGCATTGTGTTTTGTGATGATGTTATTTTAAAGTATACACAAAAATGTGGCTGAATATTTCCTTATTTTTCCTGTGCTCTGTTTGGACTTCTTAAAGACCTACTGGAATCTTATATTAATCTTCTTGCTTAATTTTGCATCTTTTGTGAAATTGAAAGCAGGAGGGTTTGACAGAATTAATGCGCCCACCAAAATCCTACCTATGAAATGTTCTTTCTAGTCAGCACTGAAATCTCTATGTTCCCAAGTTGCAGATTGTCTTAGACAAGCTTATTTCATTGCATTTCATTTCATGGTTCCCTCCAAATGCCTAGTACACAGTACACCTATATGTTTTCTCATTTAGAAAGACTTGCCAGGGAAGTTAAAATATTTCAAGTAATTCTGCTCATGATCCGCAGCAGGATTATTATAGATTGATGCATGACGGTATCTTGGATTCCTGATGGAACAATGTCCTTAGGATAAGAACCCACATACACACATAGTACTCTGAGGCTAATTGTATTTTTGTTTTAACAACACTAATTTACTGAAAGAGGCTTATTATCTGGCCCATAATTTCCATCTTCAGTTTAATGAGTCCTTTGCTCTTTTCTCTTTTCTCCTTCTCATTTCTTATCTTCTGCATCACTCCCTTATCTTCTTCTTTTCCATCTTTCTCATCCTGTTGCCCCTGTTCTCTGTCTTGCCCTGAAAGCACAGATAAGTTTGAGGTACCATTGCTGCTACAGTCTGAAAGGTGAGAGTCTGTGGATAATACTCCCTTGGAGTTGTGTAGCGTCATCAGTTGCTTTTGAGGCTTCTGGCACATGCATTGACCTTGGGACACTCTCTTAAAAGATGGAGAACTCCCATAAATCAGTGTCACCTAAAACCAGAGCAGCTACTCAGTGACTAAGTGCTCAACGTGCTTTGTTTCCCATAAGGGGAGGGATACTTATCTGCATTAAGGCCAGCATTAAGTCCCTGTCTTCTACTTACCACACTCAAAAGAGCTGCTTACACTACATGTAAGTGGCTCCAAAGACTTATTCTGGCCCTCTGTGCTGGAATGATTGTTGTGCAGCACGCATGCAATAACTGCCTCCTGATGAGGAGTGGTGTCATCTGATGTAAAATGACAAGGGAGCAAACCAAACACAGGAAGGTCTTTGCTTGCTGCAACAGCTGCTCCCGCTGCTAATTGATGCTGTGTATCTGTGGCATCATCCCAGTGCCTATTTTAGGTTGTTTCCAGCTGTGAAGGTTTTTGTCTCACAGCTAGTGGTATCTGTGCAGCTGGCAGAGTGAGGTAAAAATAAACACAACTAATTCAGCAAAGCAATGAGAAAAATATACAAAGAAATGTAAAAATAATGTAAGCCAAGGTTATTTGGGAGAGATATCTGAGTTTGTGTGGATAAAGTCTGATCTGGCATGGAAAAGGGTTGATCACCTGCCTGTGACTGCTAAGAAGAGGGAAATATTTTAATGTGAATTTAGGTTTACGAAATGTGTCAGATGCTGAAATTTTCCAAGGATCAAACTCTAATGGCACTATTGGCAACATCCTACACCTGTGTTTAAATGTTTACTGAGGGAAGCATTTTGAAGAATGAGAATATATTTATTCATTTATAATTTTCCATAAACTTCTTGCATCTTTCCTGAGCAGTAGTTAAGCAACTACTGCTAGTTAGAGGGCTTTTTGTTCCTCCTTTAATTTGCATATTTCTCTTTCAGAAACACAACTTGTACTACCAAACTGATTTCTCCTGGTTTTCCACATCTATTTCAGCAATACCCACATTAACCCTGCCTGAACTGCTAACAGC
Organism: Psilopsiagon aurifrons; assembly: GCA_025447955.1. Taxonomy (NCBI): domain Eukaryota; kingdom Metazoa; phylum Chordata; class Aves; order Psittaciformes; family Psittacidae; genus Psilopsiagon; species Psilopsiagon aurifrons. The sequence continues at coordinate 9,296 of JAOEHY010004765.1, forward strand.
ACTAGGGTAGCACCAGATATTGGGTAGCACCAGATATTAGGTAGCAAAATTCTCACTGAGACTCTAACCATAAGTTTCTGTTATCTACAAGGGAAGACTAAATGAACTGTTTCTCTTCTGCAGTTTACTATATAAGCTGTTTGAATCTAGCTTGGATGCAGGAGATTTTAGAGGTAAAAAGATCAGATTGGATTTCCTATAAATACTTCATAATACTTTGTTTCTAGTTCTTGTCATAACCCTGACTTTGGAAAATTGTCATGATAAGAGGAAGTTTAAGTCACAAATAACCTACTCTGTATTTATATACATTTAAGTATCTTACCTGTTGGTCAAAACAGCCATTTATACGTGCAAGCAGAATTGTTTTACACTTCATTAAGCACTTTAATGTAGCTACTTCTGGCTATTTGTCTTTAATTGCAGTGACAAGAGACATAAATACTTATAAAATGTTCCAACAATATCTGTACTGCTTTCAGTCTCAATTAAGTCTAGGGGGTTTTCTTCTTTAAAATACATTTGATCTATTTCCTTTCAGTAAGTTTTTCCAGAGGTATCTGTATTTATTTTAAACCCTTTCAATTGGCTACAATTTTGTGAAAATGCCAAAACCATCTTGTACTTGCATTAACTTAGGAACTAATTCTAGGTTTTCAGAAGGAGAATTTTGACTGTAAGACAAAGAAAATATTTTCAGTTCTCTACTGATGATCTGTTTTTCCTTCCTTTGCTTCCAGGTTTCTAAATGTTTATTTTTACTGTTTTGCCTCAGTGTTTGGACACAACTCCATGAACTGTGCATTGATACTGCAGGTGGGGAACCTGCTAGAACAGTGCCACAATCTAGCCTGGAAATACTGACTTCTGCTCATTTTAAATATGTAATAGATTTCTTCCTGTATGAATTTAGAGAACTGGCATTCGTGAGTCAGTCATATTACCTAGGATGCAAATACACACTATGTGTAGTAGCAAGGCATGAACTAACAGAAAGTTAATATAAATGAACTTTCCTGTTCTTACCAAATTGGTCTTGCTCAACTATTCTATTTACCATGTCATTAAAGTGTTTTCTTACTGCATTCTTATCTGTTCTGTTTTGTAAGGAGAAATGGTACCTAGAAACGCAGAAACAAACATTGCAACAGAAATGAAGCAAGTTCATAAAATAATATTTGGTTAATCTGCAATTATAGAACAGTCCTTACTCTGTTTCAGGATATCAATTTCTTAAAGTTTCCTGTAAGACTGGATCCCACACTAGTGTCGAGATATATTAATATTGTTATATGTCAGTAGAATATGATATGAAGTCATATCTATTTATATAAACTGCAAATCAAAGCAGCTTGTCCATCATTACCATGTTTGGTGAAATCGTACATAAAATAAAATCTTTAAAAGCTGCCAAAAATCAGTGAGTTTAATATCCTACCACTCTGAAATAGTGCTGAGTAAGAAGAAAATTTGTCACACTTCACTCAAAAGAATATTTTAATCTTCTCGGTTAGGAACAGCTCTATTATAGGTATGTGAGTAAATAAGCAGAAGCTTTATATCCACTCTCATCTCACATTTGAACATCGTCAGTTTCAAATTAAAAAAAAAAAATCTTTTTTTATTTTTACAGAAAAGTGTTTGAGTGAAGCTCATTATAAATGGATTTACACTGAATGAGCCCTAAACTGGTAAATAGGACTTTGTCTCCTGGGGAAAGTATGTGCAGGGGTTAAGCTTCAAAGACATCTGTTAAAATCACTTAAATTACTCCGGAATCTTATTTCTTTTCAGTGCATCTTTTGAAATGTGTGCATTAAAAAAAAAAGGATAACATTCTACTTGTTAATGAAGCTTTCCAGAATACTTTCCATCTGTGCAAATATCTTCTATCCACTGCTGGAGGAGGTTTTGTCATTAACTCCACCTAGGCCAGCGTTTTATTCAGTGAGTATGCATTTTGCTTTAGGCTGAGGGTGTAGAGTTGAGGCCTCACATAAAGCAGCAGGTCCTGTAAAAGTCACTTGCTTCCTGACACGCTGCCATTTTGTAGCCTGTGAGAAACACCACCACCAATATGATCAGAAAAATATCCAAGTGTAATTTACCTAACTCCTTAAATTCTGACTTTTATTCTTCAGTGCTTTCTAAATCCTGTATCTGATGGGGTTGCATCTCACCTGCTTGTGCAAACCAGCCCAAATCCAATGGATAGCTGTCCATCCTTTTCAGTGAAAAGCCTGAAATTGCTGCAGTGAAGAGTGCTGCTGAACAAGAGATCTCCACATCACTAAAACACTATCCTTAATGCATCCCCTCTCAAATAAATCACTTGGTATGATTTCTATGGATGTCCTACCTAAAGGGACAGTGACCCAATGAGAATACAGCCTGAGAGCTGGGGAGATGTGAAACTTTCTGGGATGAATATGAATCAATATTTTTTTAAATTATTTTTTTAAAAATTGTTTTTCTCCGATCTTTCCATTCCTTTTATTAAGCCACCTAGGTAGATCCTTGAATCCACCTCCTGGAAAGGAGGCATAAACCTGCTGTCTGAGCTGTCTTAAGAGCTTGATCAAGCAGTGAGGTAAGTGCCTTTTACTACATGGAAACTACAAGGTCAGAAGGGGAAAAAGTACTGACGAGATGGTGATTATGAGCATTAATCACAATAACATTGAGGTCTTATATAGTACTTTTCATCAGGAGATTTTAAAGCGCTGTACAAAAGAGATGAGTCTCATTATCTCCTTATTTTAGATCTAAATGTGACCTCCAATACCTTAAGGCTTGTTATCTGAGTGGAAAAAAAAGACTTCTGGAATCAACAAAATACTTATTCGCTGTTAAATTTCTAATCATCACAACGAAGATTTTTTAAATCTGCTTGTTCTGTAGGCTCTGTAATGGAATTTTAATTGCTTTACTAGCAGCTTGAGATATAATGAATGAAAAAATGTAATTCTTATCAGGATGCTGCCATCGGCTGACTGAACTAGTACATTGGCATTCATGGACATTCAGACGATTAGGTTAGCTTGTTCAATGATGTTACTGGTTATTGCCTCATTTATTGGGGAATGGTAATAGAATATATGGGTGTTGTGATTGTAAAATGGATCAGCTTAAACCACTTTGAAAAAGCATTTAAGCCAATCCTTCTCCTTTGACTTTGCAAAGAACTGGTGCATGGATCTTCACACCATCCTAGCTAAGGTCTTGCATGCTAACTAGCAACTGAGGAGTGCTCTTTTATTTTTAATTAAAACAGGCTAACACTACAAACCCCAGCTAACTATGCCCTGAATGCCCCACAAAATAATTATTCTGTGTAAAACAGGAACGTCACTGTAAGCTATTACTGAAGGGCCAATTTTTACCTTCTGCTATCAGGGAAATATTTGTGGTTTATAGTGTTAGAAGATGGACATTGGCATCTATCAGCAGAATTTTGTCATAGCAGAAAAGATTTACATCTGCAGAGCAGCAAAGGAAAAAACTCAGTGCTCACCTTTCTGCAATGTTCTGGTACAAAGATGCTCAAGCATTTGCTTAGGATTTTGCTCCTCTCTGGTACTAAGGCTGGTCTGCGTGAGTTAGTCTTCATGAGAAGAAAGATTTTCTAGAGTTGTGAGAAGTTTTAAATATCAGGTAGGAAAGTCAGAAAAATAAAAAACCCCATACATTTATCTGTGTTCAGACAAATGGTATTAGTGAGGCAGTATATGGGGAGGGTTAAAAGCCACCCGATGGAAAATGCAGTTTTGAGACCCTGCTTCTTGGAAATGGTTTTGTGAAATGTGGTTGCTTTTTAAAGGAAGGTCAGTTTTGAACAATAATGTAGGCACTGACTGTTAAAACTGCTGCATCTAATGTAGGGCTTGTCTTATTTTCATTTAAGCAGCTTTACAGTCCTGGAGTAAGTAGGTATTACATTTATATCAAAAGACTTGGAGGAATAATATAATAGTTTCTGGCTTACTCATGTGATGTGCTGGCTACTGTCAGCTTTCAAGAGTCAGTCAGCTGAGAAAGTCAGCATTTCCCAGGATCCAAGTCCCAGATGAATGCCACTAACCCCATTATTTCTTTCCAATCTCTCCCCAATGTCTGTGAACTTGCTGTTCATCAAAATAAAGAAGAAAAAATATTAACCTCTGTACAGCACAAGGTGAACAGAAGCTGATGGGCATAGGGAAGACACACTGCTTTTGTACTATGTCAAAAAAATCCCCCAAAACATAAAAATCGTCCAACAGCTTTCAACATTTCCTTCAAGTAAGAATATGGAGGTTTTGAAGTAGGCATGGAGTGAAGGAGCTCATTGAGGTTTCTTCAGGTAGTTGTATAGCCCATGTTTGTGCCAACAGAAAGCCCTGTTTCAGAGAGAGGATTACACTGATTGCCCACAAGGCTAAAGAAAAACTGCAGATGATGCAAGAAATCTGCAGAAGATGTAGTGACAATGGAAGGACCGAATGCAAGAAATGAGACAAAAAGGGTGAAGCAAGTGGAATGTTATTTTCTTAGCAAGTGTTCAACCCAGCAGTTAGCTAAACACCACACAGCTGCTTGCTCGCTCCCCACAAGCCCTGCTGTGGGATGGGCGAGAGAATTGGAAGCATGTGGGAAATTCATGGTTTGAAATTGGAGAGATAGTAATAAGAAAATATTTAGAATATACAAGTGATGTACAACACAATTGCTTACAACCCACTGACCGATGCCCATATATTTCCGGAACAATGGCTGCCAGCCAGATTTCCCTCTGATTTATATACTCAGCATGATGTCATAAGGTATGGAATATCCTTTTGGTCAGTTTGGGTCAGCTGTCCTGGCTGTGTCTTCTGTCAAATTCTTGCTCCACCCCCAGCCTTCTCGCTGTTGGGATGCTGTGAGAAGCTGAGAAGTCCTTGCCTTAGTGTAAGCACCGCTTAGCAACAACTAAAATATCAGTGTATTATAAACACTATTCTCATTCTAAATCAGAAACACAGCACTGTACTGGCTACTAGGAATAAATTTAACTCTATCCCAGCTGAAATCTGGACAGCAAGGCAAATCCAGTGCTAGCATTTTACCCTTGTTTGGTTTGGCTTATAAAATAGGTAGGGACTGCATTACTGATGGGAAATGGGATGTCTTCCAGGTGGGGCGAGTCAGAAATTACTTTGAAACCTGCTTTTGTTTTGAAACCATGAAAACAAACCCTGAACGTGCAAATGTAGCAGAAATTTTGTTTTTAAGAGGAAGAATGGAAGAAAACACTGATTAATCAGGAGCACATTGCCCTCAGATTTCATGAAGTTATTCTCCCTTGAGGGCCAGCTTAGCATATCTCATGGCAGTAAAGTGGCTTTAGAGAAGCATGAATCACAGTCTGTTACACCACAGGGTGACAAATTAATGATGTCAGACTTGCTGCACTGATGAAGTTGCACAACCCTAAATGCCAGGTTTAACCACTGAGGATAGGGACTTACACTCGGTGAAGCCTGGCACTCTCCTACAGATGCTAAAGTGCAGCCTCTTTGACCAGTCCTTGGAGGATGACAAATAGTATCTCTTATGTTATCTGAAGCTCACTCTTTACCACCTCATGGAGAGCAAAATCCCTCTCTAGCAGCCTCTCTACTATTCCTTCTGTTCTCCTGGCGGTCTCTTGGGAAGCAAGTTCTGGGTGCAGCTACTCTTTCCTCCTTCTGTTGCTATTCCACCTCTTTGCAGAGTCTTACAATACACCATCAATAACAGTTTATAAGTGAATACATATGAAAATGTCCTATCTACCCTGGGAGGTCCCCATGCCATTTATTTAAACACAACCATTATTGACTTTGCCCTCATTTCAATATGGTATTGTCCTTCACTGAAACTGCAAGAATTAACAGCTGTAAATATTTAATGACCAATTTTTCAAGTTAGTGATCTTGGTCATAAGGTATGCCACAGTGTCTTGATTAGTTTAGTGTGTCTCCCTTTATATTGTATGATCTGAATAACAGTTACAGGGTAACTACTATGTTTTGTCACTGTCCCAGTACAGCAAATTATGTTCTTGTTACTTGTCACATTGCTAATTTTTATGAATGGATAGCATTGATGAAAAGCTACCTAGCAAATAAGACTTCATTTTGTGAATGTAATAAGCTCATTCTGGAGGGAATCTACTCCTTTTTTTCCTGCTCATTGGATGAAGTATATTAAAGAAGACTAATTCTGCTGAGGTGCAATGCTTTGACAAGACACCAAAATCCTTGCATCTAGGACAAAGGTACAGCTAGATTTACATGAGTGAAATAAAAATGTGCTCAGAGTATTAGATCTTAAGGGCAGGTTAATGACCTTCTGGACTCATATTCTGTTTGCTCAACCTATTTGATTACAGAGTTAAAACACTGAACAAATGTGCAGTGCACATGCACCCCATGTCCAAATTGGCTCATCAGTAATAACTGAAAAAAATTAAAATCAGCTTAATATCTTCAAGGCTGAAAATAAAAGCTGGGCTCTTTCAGACTACTGGGTTTGGAAATCTCCCATGCATCCCCACAATGATCAATTTGTTGATTCACATGCAGCCAAAGACCTCCAGACCTGGTCAAGACTAGGCAAACATAACTTGATGACCTATGGGAAGAAGACGTTAATGGAAGGTATTGAACTGACTGTAAATAATACAGCAACAGGTACTGAGTAAAAGCGGGGGAAAAGCAAAAACCAAATTATTAGTGCATGTGTTGGGATTTCCTGAGTTGAAGTTTAAAATTCTGTTTAACACCAGCTCTTAAACGGCTGAAATGGATAACGTTTAGAAGAAAAAATACTCCAAGAGATACTCAGTCTGAGTCTGCTGCAGCATCCAAAAAGGCTTTTCTGCTACTTTTTCTTTCCTTGTCAAGTAAGCTAATTAACAATTACAACTACATTTTCTTCCAAAACTCTTTTGGGAAATTCATTTTCCAGACAAAGTTTATGAGAAATAAGCGTATTTCTTGATAATGTATGGATGTACATTAAAAGCATTATGGGTTTTTTTCCTCCTGTTTCTGTTCTTTCCATGGTTCCCCATCTCTCTTAGCAGGCAATAGACTACTAAAATGGCTTTGCTACTTTTGGGAGAATCTGGTAGGTTGATTTTCTGTGTGCTGAAGAAATGAAATACAAATTTTCACAAAACTAAAAATCTTTCTGTGACTCAACCCATTTCATGAGAGCATGCCTGAGCACCCCAGCTAATTCACTCCAATTGTTACTACTAGCATTTTGCCTTTCTACATCTTCTTTCCAATTATAATCAGCTGCTTTGTAATCTTTTGTTTCAAAGTGAAATGGACATTTATTTTTTTAAATTACTATTTATTTATTTGTTGTCGCTTTGTGCTACCATTTCAAACAGCAGCAAAATGCATGTCAGGGCCACAGAGATATTTTAGTGGTTCTTTAAAGGCAGAGAGAAGATGCTAGGCTTTAGAAAATAAGTCAGTATAAGCCTCACTAAAGGAAAAATAAACTGACTTTTTTCTTTTGACATTTTTCAATGATACATTTACAACTTAAAACACATAACAGAAACCTACTTTATCACATAGCTGATCATATAAAAATGAAGTAAAAATAATGCATAGAATTGTTTAAAAAACCTTCAGGCTAAAGAAGGAAGTGTAGCATAATGAGGAAATTATCAAAATTAATGTTGGAATTAACAGGGAAAAACTGTTCATGATCAAACGTTTCCCTGTACTCTGGCTGCACCAGAAAACATTGTGTATCAAAGAACCAGACCAGGCAGCCCTACCACACTAGGGATATTTTGTCATATAATGCCAAAGGCTGTGTTTCAAGAACTTATATGGCAGATCAAGTTATTACATCATCTTTGGTTCTCTAGAACAATGGAACAGCACCTGAAACAGAAAGTAATTTTATATGCAGGAACTTGACAAGGGCTCTTACATTTGGGGAACTGGCTGGTGCCTTCAGTGCTCAGACCTGTGAATGTATGTATCTGCTTAAAAGAGCAGTGAAAAATGGCCAAAATCTTCCTTTGACAGCAGTGACCGATGACTTCATTGGTTAATAGGAGAAAATGAGCACAAATCAAAAATCCAGAAAGTGAAGTACTTGCAGTGCTTAGTCTCTCTGTGCTGCTTTGTTTTTAAGGGAGAAACCATCTTCTCACAGGTTTCCATTTTGCTGTTCTTATGAATATGACACCGTTCTGGAATTTTTCAATGCCAGAGAGAATAATGTATCTAAAGTATTTTTGTTAGGATTCAATCCCAGTAGAAAGAAAGCATAATACATGGGTTTTAAATAATATACTGATGGTACACATTTTACAGAGAAACTTGCTTTCTCCTTTTTGACAAGGTTTCTTACATTTATTTCTTTGATGCACTGTCAACAACTGACCTCTTTTTCTCTTTATTCTCCACAATATGATTTCCTGTGAGCATTCTGTTGAGTTTATGAGGTTAAAAGCCAAATAAAAAAACATATCAGAATAGGTCTAGGAATAGAGCTAGCCAAAAAATGGGGAATTTTCACTCCATAAGAAATTCTGATACTTCAAAATTTGGTTTTGTTTATGAAAATATCCAATGAGCTAATACTTAAAAAAAGTATGTTCCTTTCTTCTGTATTAAATATTACTCTGTATTTTTCTTAGATTTCAGATGCTCCTGCCCTGTTCGCTTTGATCCACAGAGCTGTGCTTCTCTGGGCATCTTATGAAATGTGACCCAGTGTCTGGAAGTCCCACGTGCATAGGGGTGGAGGGGCTACAGGCAACTGATCCACGCTTCCTGCAAAGCACAACGGTAACTTAAGAAGATGCATATTTAATATGAAACACAATGGCTTTTTGAAAAACAAAGATAACCAAAAACCAGCCAAACCCCAAACAGAAACCAACCTATATATTTTAACTGAACCAGCTTGAACCTCAGAGAAATCCCTTTCAGTGGAAAACTGAAAATGACAACAGGGTTGTCATTTTAGGGCAATTCCAGTTCTGAAAAAAAAAGTTTTCAAAGAGAATAATATTTATCGAAAAATGTCTGACTAGCTCTTCTTTGATTGTCCTCATGACATATCTAAACTTTACAAAAGAATAGAATATTTCCCTTCACAAACAAAATCCAAACCAAGTTTAGAGCTGAAGACCCATGTCTGACAGTCAGTTCATGCACAGTACAGGGCAGAACCCACCCAAATACAGTGAGCACAATATGAATCTCTTAAAGTTTAATCCAAAGAGCATAAATATGTCTACTGGGTGTTGGCTCAGGCAAAACTGATGTTATAAACTTTAAATAAGGGCAAGTCACTTGAGTGTGTATATGTATCTATGTAAATATATATGTATCTATGTATGTATCTCCAAATGCACTGAATAAAATTGAGGAGATGGAAAGAGAGGGAGACTGCAAACATGCATATGAAGAGTTTGTGTACTATCAAGTGGAACTGAAAGTTCAAATTTTTTTACTTGGGAAGCATGATATTCTCTTTCAAGTTCATCCTTAAATTTTAAAGCATAATTTGTTTTGATTGAATTTCAATTGTTAATTAGTGAGGCTTGCACAATTAAAGACATCAAGAACATATAATTATGTTCCTTATAATTATACCATAATTGTTTTGGTATGTTAAATGATCTAATAGATTTTTTTCCTGTTTCAACAGCAGCATTACAACTTTCTCTGTTTTATGAAATAACTGGCAAACATTCAGTAGGTACCTCCAAGCATTTTAAGTAAAGTTTTGATGGGTATTCATCTACTAATGAAATATTCATGCATTATATTTTTCTCCATTACAAGTGACTTTCACTGAAGCGCCTAATGCTTGGTTTGCTCAGAGAGATATAACATTCAATCAAACTAATGGAAACTGTGGAGTACCATTATACTGGATATTATTAAATCAAATGCTTTTGATAAATATTGAGTCTCTGATGTTAAAAAGCATTTCCCGCATGATGCATGGATAATAAAACAATACTCTGGTTGCTTGTTAATAATGTTAATATTACAGCTGTCATCATTTCACAGTTAATATGATTTCCCATGTGGATAAATGCCTTAGAGCAATAAAAAATGCCCTCCATTTGCTGTTTAAGATTTTCCAAATTGTGTATGCATTCATTCCCAAAGTTTAACAATTGGACAAGTTTGTGTTACTAGCAAAGCATATATATTTTGCCAGCTTAAAATTTAGTATTTCCTTCAAGTAGCGTAACTTGCACCCATGTCAATGCAGAGATCAATTTTGGTAATTTCATAGGCAGGAAGATAATGATACTCTTACAAAGCAATTCCTAAAGGCCTTTGGAGAATTGTCTGGGCATCTTGATGCTGTTTCTCCCACTTGTTCTCTGGATGCTAAATTTCATTAAATGAAACTAAAATAGATCAAATGTTTTCCTGCAATAGTTTTCCACATGTTCTTCTGATAGTTTTTGCAAGAAAACCAGGGTGCAAATATGAAGTAGTTGACAAAACAATGAATAAAACATGCTTCGTGACAGGTTTTTAATGAATTAAATTAAAGATCAGAGCTTAATATTATGTTTAGTTTTACCACTTCTGCATGTATGAAAGTTGTGACTCCATCAACTTAATATATCCCTAGTCAAAATCAACCCATGGAGGGGGAGGGCCCTGAAGATGATCAGAGAGCTGAAGCACCTTTTCTATGAAGACAGGCTGAGAGAGCTGGGCTTGTTCATCCTGGAGAAGAGAAGGCTCTAGGGAGACCTCATAGCAGCCTTCCAGTACCTAAACAGCACTTACAAGAAATCTGGAGAGGGACTTTTTAAAAGGAGGTGTAGTGACAGGAAAAGGGGGAATGGCTTTAAACTGAAAAAGATAGATTTGGATTAGATATGAGGAAAAAGATCTTTACTGTGATGGTGGTGAGACACTAGAACAGGTTGTCCAAAGAAGCTGTGGATGAACGCATCCCTGGAAGTGCTCAAGGCCAGGGTGGATGGGGCTTTGAGCAATGTGGAAGGTGTTTCTGCCCATTACAGGGGGGTTGGAACTAGATGATCTCTAAGGACTCTTCCAACCCAAATGATTCTGTGATTCTACAAACTTTGAATTAATTTCTTTTTAGATGACACTGTATTGGCTTTTTCCAGGGATCAGAATGGACTTGGTAAAATCAGAGTCAGCACTGGCTTAGCAGCGAAAGTGCCAAAGGAATACTGCGAAAGAAGATGCAGAGAAAATTAAACATGAAATGACATGGTTTGATACAATTAAAAGAGTGACCAGAAATGTAAAAATGTTTCACCAAGTATTTCATCTGTTCTGAGTTACGGAAAATAGATGCTGTAAGTCACGCTTGCTGTAAATACATAAAATTCACAGGCCCTGGTAAAAAACCTTTCCTTTATCATCTTGTGCCATGAAGGCACATGATTCTCTGCATTCACAAAAGAGTTTATGATATGTGGATGCTGTGCGCATGCAATGCACAATATTGTGGTATTAAGTAACCCCTGCTCAAAGTTAAAAATACAATCCAAATGTATTCTGAGGTCTGTATGGACCTGTTTGGAAAACTGCCTAAAATCTGCGCTAACCTATTGAGTCATCAGCATGCAGTAACCTCCTTTGCCACCCTGCAGCCTGTTGAAACAGTGAAAAGCTGTGGACACCAGGACTGAAACTTATTCTTTCTGGTGGTCCAAATTCTGTGCCTTTTACATTGAGCTATTTGATTTTAAATACTAATACACAGTGTTCAGGGGCCAACTGAATAGTTCTTTTAAGATTTCTGTTTTATTTTACATTTTTACATTTAATTTTAGAAGGACAAAGCACAGTGCTAGGAAAATTAAGAAATGTGGATAAAATTACGGAGCAGTGACTCTGCAGGGAAAATGTTTACTCTGCAGGCTTTTCTCTTTAAAACACAACGACTTTAAAGTATCACATTAAATTCTAATGTGTGTGTACTTAAAGAAGGTACAATATATGTGAGAAAAAAGCATATGAAGTGCATAAGATGGGGCTGCTGTGGTTAAGCACTGATTCTAGCAGAATGCTACAGTGGTGCCATGAAATCCTACGTAAGTGGTCAGAACAGAAGTAAGAGCTGCCTGTGGGTAGTCCCGACCCACTTTTTTAAATACTGTTTTTGGCAAACATTTGCTACTTGAAATACAAAATACATGAGTCACCTACTGGGACAGGCACGGTATGTGGTTTATTGAATTTAGCTAAATTGTGAGTCATCTATCAATAGTCCTCATAGTGAGCATACTTGTAATAATTTCACACATTACAAACAAGAGTAGGTATGATTTTTCAAGATTTTTTCCCCATGTATTTTTCATTTGGAGTTTTTACTCTTTCTTTTGTTCTCCATTCCATGTCATAGGAAATTGTTAACTTTTTAATGATGAAGGATAAAAAGAAAAGGTAGTTTATTCCTTGTCAGTTTAAACAACAAAGCCCAGAAATGCAAAACCTGACATATTATAAAACAGTCTTACAAAGAAAAGCCCTCAACATAAGGTTGAATGAATACGAATTCTTCTTATGCAGCTATTGAGATTTATTCTTCTACCAGCATACCAATTTCTGTTGAGGGAAGTAGTTTTAA
>JAOEHY010004767.1:6143-16603 GCA_025447955.1 Psilopsiagon aurifrons
TCCAGTGCCTCACCACCCTTACAGTAAAGAACTTCCTCCTTATATCCAATCTAAACTTCCCCTGTTTAAGTTTTAACTCATTACCCCTTGTCCTATCACTACAGTCCATAATGAAGAGTCCCTCCCCAGCATCCTTACAGCCCCCCTTCAGATACTGGAAGGTCATACATGCACACAGGTAAAACCAAATTATGAGCAACCTATGCATGAAGATTAATTCCAACAGGATTGAAGACCAAAGCAAAATGTTTCATGTTTTATCATCATGTCTTTTCAAATGGATTAATGAGTGTGAGGAAGCTTATATAGTCTATATAGAGTGGTTGAAATGAATATCACTGTATGAAAATATGACCCATCAACACTGCTCTGAATACTGCTAGATGAATAAGCTTCCCACTGCATTTCTAAATTTCCACTTCAAAGACTGCATGTCAGTGCTTGCAAGTATACCATAGCAAACATTTCAAAAACCACATATACGTCCTCCAGATCAGAAAAAATACTGACTGATGTTATCCACATCAATTCATCCACTTCCTGATCCAACCCTTTAAGATCCTACACACAGCAGAATAGATTAAAAATCCCACAAAAAATAAATGCTTCTGACCTAAACCAAACGAGGAACAAAAGGGACATGTACAAAACTGGAAAAAAATGTGGAAATAAAGCCTTGTGACTATTACTTGGCTAATTCCTTGAAGCATCTGAGAACTGAGTAGCAGATATATGTCAAGATGGCATTATCTGAGAAAAGATCCCAAGAAAAGCCACAACTCTCCTCATCTGGTATATGAGCCCTCATCCACCAAAACCTGCAGGGAAACCTTATGGGGGTTTCCTGACCACTCATCATACCACCTGTGTTTGGGAAAAATAGGATGCTCCTGCAGCTCACTGCCAACTAATTGGGAGGGTAGAACATTGTGGAGCAGGAAAGCAGCAGAGGTTACAAACAAAGGGAAAGGGGTTGTGAACCTCTGATATGAAAATGGCTGAAGAAATATGAAATAGGAATGACAAACAGAAAACTGAACTCTGGTAGATTTTCCCAGAATGTCATGCTAAGGGACCATACTGATATCCAGTAAATAAGATAACTTACAACACTCAAAAAATTCATTATCAACATTTCTTGCTTCCTTAGCTTCTGCAAGGGCAAAGAAGCACTCCAAACTATACTGGCTAACCATGCATTTCCAAACACATTTGCAGACAAGATATGACAATTGGTTTTGTTTTCTTCTGCTTTGTTTTTAATACAGCAAGAGGTTTACCTTTATCCCCTCTGATTTTGCCTATTTGTGAAATAATATAGTTCTCATTTGAGAAGATAAATAGGAACAGGAGAGTGCTCACTTTCTGGGCAGCATGCAGAGTCCGCTCTCTTTGGCTTTCCGCTGCTGCACATTGCTCTGCTTTCTGTGACACAGATGAACATACTTCAAAATCTGTATGTCCCAAATCCTGAAGATACTGGTAGAGTGGGGAATTCTGAAAGAGAATTAAAAATGAAAAATAATAAAACCCCAAAGTTAAAATAATTCCCTGTTTCCCATAAAACACAACTGTGAATACAGCAACCACACAACCAGCAAGGAATGATTGAGAGCAGCCCTGCAGAGAAGGACTTTGGGATAGCAGTGGATGAAAAATGATGTAAGTTGCAAATGTATGCTTGCAGTCCAGAAAGCCAAATCATACTTTGGGCTGCATAAAAACCATGGCTAGCAGCTCGACAGAAATGATTCTCCCCTTCTACTCTGCTCTTTTGAGACCTCACCTGAAGTGTTCAGCTCTGAGTCCTCAGTACAAGACATAAACATGTTAGAGCAGATCCAGAGGAGGGCCATGGAAATGATCAGAGGGCTGAAACACCTCTCTTTTGAGGAAAGGCTGAAAGAGCTGGGATTGTTTAACCCAGAGGACAGAAGGCTCCAGAAAGACCTGACTGCAGCATTACAACAATTAAAGGGGGGTTATAAGAAAGATGGGGACAGACATTTTACTAAGGCCTGTAGTGAGAGGAAGGGGGGGAATCACTTTAAACTGGAGGAGGGTATATTTATATTAGGTGTCAGGAAGAAATTCTTCACTGTGCGGGTGGTGAGACACTGGAACAGGTTGCTCAGAGAAGCAGTGGCTGCCCTATCTCTGGCAATGTTCAAAGCCAGGTTGAATGCGGCTTTGAGCAAGATGATCTAGTGGAAAGTTTTCCACTATGGTAACAAATCGCTATAATAACAGTCATTAACTTGCTGGTGCAAGTTGTGAAGGTGGCTGATCCACTATGACCATGTACCAACACAGACAAATCTCAAATAACTGCTTGCCATACAGCAAAACTCAGAAGCACTCATTCATGCGAGCTGAACAAATTAACTTGTTACCTCTAGCGATTTTTTAACTCCATCACTAAAGTGCTATTTTGAGCACTCTTACCTATTTAAAGCATGCAAATTCATGCGATTGCACGTTCTGCTTGAGTTACAACAGACTCAGTGTCCTGTCATCACCTGAAACTGAAACATTTGTACCAACTCACAGGTACAGAGAATTACCCCCACATGATGATGACAGTACAAAACACTAGCATAGGTTAATGACTCATTTCCTTGTGAGTTTTTTTCAGTGTGACAACTCAATCCTACCTTTTTTCGAAGTACCCTTCTCCATGGTTAAGTACTTTTTCAAATGTGTCTAACTCTAATTAAGCAATGTGCTATTAGGCCTGGCTGAAAAGAAGGTGTAGAACATGCCCCTTTACCAGCATTACTTAATTAAAATGGAAAAGAAACCAGACTAGAATACTTCTTTTATTTAAGACAGTTAAATTTGCATAACAACTTCAGGACAAAACTCAGAGTATGAATGGATGCACATAACTTTGTCTTCTTAAAACCATTTTCATACAGAGAGAGGCTGCGCACTGTCGGCACGCCTGGAACAACCTGAACACCCCAAAAGGAGGTGCTTCAGGTGGAGATTTCAGTCAGAACCAGACAGAATTTTCCCCATTTAGATGAAGATACATAAACAAAACAGCAGGTGACCAGAGAATGTTTTATTCAAAATCAGCGTTGATGCTCACTCCAGGCAGGAAATTGTACCCAGGCTCTTGGCAGTCCATCATCTTGACCAATTCTTCCCTCTTACTGGGTATTTGGCAACATCAAAGCCTTCCATCTAATTATAATTAGGACATTTTCTACTTTACAGAAATAGTAAAAAGCACACCATCTTTCCAAATGCTAATGAGACTTTAGCCCCTACCCAGAGAGTAATTTTATTTGTTCTTGTAATCACAGTAGAACACAGGCTCCTGACTAGTTTTACATAAATCCCTTCTGACTAATTTTTTGAAGGCTTTTACAGGGTCTAATTATGGGTAGCTTTGCAATTTCTTATCACTGCTTGGAACTGGAAATCAGTTTTCTGACTACTGAGCTAGAAAATGATAACTAATTAAAAATTAACTTGGATGTTTATCACATTTTCTTCAAGTAGAAAAATGTTCTCCTCTTTCAGTGCGTCAGAAAGTACTCAGGCTACGATAATCCTCTTCTAATACATTTTTCTGGCTTCACATGCTTTCTCTTTCCCTAAAAGATTACTAGTGGAAGTTAAGTTCACATTCGAAAATCTCATTCTTATCAACTTGAACGACCAAGAACTTTGCTGTGCCTAAAATCCCTTATGCTGTAAGAGTAAAAATCCACCATTATTCCCCCTTTTGAATCCGTGAGGAGCATGCAAAATGTGGGTAAAGAAATCACTCAGTAAGAAATGGGTTGAGGCCCTCATGACACTAGATTTAGAACCTTAATGAAACTATCACGAATTTCTTCCATAAAGATTGAGGTTGCTTGTGTAGCAAACACAGCTTTATATTTTGCTCAGAAAATTTGTGCATTAAACCCTTCTATTAGAAATATCACTGGTGGCATACATACATTAGCCTATGCTAACATAAAAACACATGCTATTTGTTTATTTTCATGTCCTAGATATTGCCTAACTTTAAATGATACTGACAAGCCTGTCATTTGTAAAGCTGTGTGGTCTGTATAACTCGCTGAGGATACAGACCACATGCTTCACCATACAGCATATAGCAAATTTCACCATATAGCAAATTTCTCCCATGAAATATATAAGTAATATATAAGTAATATAAGTAATAGCTAAACAATCCAGTAAAGGGATTTAAAAGTTTAAGGGTAGATTTTATGTACATGCACATTCACACTAAAAGTTCCAATATTACCGAAAACCTACTAGTCATATAACTACAGAACTGCAATATATCATTAAAATATCCTAGTGCTTTTTTCAATACATTAGCGTTATACTTAATGCTTAAAAAGCATTTTTTATCTTCACAAAGTTTTGAAAACAATTGAATCTCAATGTGTCTGATGTCCCACAAATTATACCTCTGAATTTCGAGCTTATCCTTACCCGAACCTCTCCTAAATGTCTTCTTCCTCATAAAAATCACAGTTACACATGTATTCTTGCACATGCACTTCTAACTGGGAGTAAAGATTCTTGGTTTCAATTCATGCTGTCATTCATCAGCATCATCAGCTGTTTCCACCTGCAAATGCCATAGTAAGAGTAAAAAAAATATATATTTTTTTGGTTGGGGAAAATAGGCCTTTCTCTTTCTAATTTTCTTTGCCTAAAATTCCGGCATTCTTTTTCTTTCAACAGTCCAACACTAAAAAAAAAAAAAAAAGAAAAAAAGAAAGGCCTACTGATTTTACATTTCAGCACATATTACAGACACTACACTTTGAGTTTAAGAAATTCAGGACATACCAGAAAGGTCATCCTTACAAGAAGTAACATGTTGCAATTTAAAAAGGAAAAAAAAAAAAGAAGTAATTTAGACTCAAGAGAAGGTTTTTATGTTAGACTGTGAGGTAAAGGGTCAGCAAGGTGGTTTCAGCGGACAGCATGAAAAGGAAATACAAAATCTCATCTTCCTATTAATACAGCATCATATTATTCTAGAGGAATCTATTTCCACATATTTTTGAATCTTTACTTTCAAATACTCTCAGATAATAACTGCAATAGTTAGTACTACTCATGTCTGACAGTCGGGTTTATTTCTAGTTGCCTCTGGTAGGATGACATGGTAATGAATAATGTACCAAGGAAAGAAGAAAAAAAATTTAATAATTCAGCTTATTGTTATGATGCCATCATACTACCAGTTACTGACAAGAAATTTTATCTAAAGCAAGAGAGGATACTCAGGCAGGGGGTTTTAGCAATATGCTGTACTTATTTCTGAAGTTTCTTCTAAGATTTCTTCTTTTTCTAAGCCACTTTCTGAGACCACCTAGATCCAAGAGACAAACATTACATTTGCAACTAGAACATTTCGTTATTATGTTACTCATCCAAAAGGTGTGCTGGAAATAGAAAACAGTTCCAGGACAGACAGAAGACAAAAATGCCATTACTCTTTGGTGTACTTCATACAGATTATACATGAAAAAAAAATGCTAACAAGTGAAGCAAGGTAGTCAGAAACAGTTGGTGTACTGAGCAGGAATATACTTTTTGAAAATGTTAAGAATAAGATACCCATCAGAGACTGACAACAAACCCCCCCATTTGCCCTCTATGCCTTTTCTAGTTTACCACAGTCAGACATAATGCAGAGGCATTCAGCTGTAACTGTGCATTTATAGTACAGTAAAGGTTTATCCAAACTCCTGTTTCCAGAATCCAGAAAGAAAACCCTTTCCTCCTCATTTGTAACTCCCTGAGCGTATTAATTTTAGATCCATACTACTAAAAATTATTTCACTTACATACATATGTTTAATTACAGCTCTCCTTTTCTTACTGTTGAAAGTGGCTGAGTCTCATTGAAAACCCAAGATTTATTATTCAGGATTAAAAAGCAATCCACTAAATTTGTTTTGTTCTTTAACCCTTTCCCAGTGCTGATTTTTGTGCCGCTTGCCATACAGTGCTGACTGCATTAGAAAAAGACATCATCTGAACTGGGGACGAAACATCATGTTTGCAACAATAAGCCTACAGTAAAAATACCCTAAAAAAATCAAATCCAAGCCAAACATTAAAAAATAATAAAACATATATTACATTGCTTACTGCTATGTGATGGAAAGGTTGTTAAAGTAGAGAACTTACTAGCGTCAGAACAGCGTATTTTTGATAGATACCTACTCAAATACTTACATCTATTGCAGCATTGCATGCACAGATGTTGCACTTTAATATGTGAGGCATTTTGTGCGTATTCTGAGAAAAACCTTTGCAATCACAGATCAAGTTAAGCCACTGTTAGCTTTCATAGCCTTGTTACAATAGCAGCTGAAAATCAAAGCCACACCCAAATTGTTTTGCTGATGCATCATGAAGTAAATGACTCAGGATTTATCCATCACAGACAGGGGCTTCCCACACCCAATGTTTTTTACTACGATAACATTTACTACCTAGTAAACCCCTGCTCTAGTTTCCAACCAGTTAGTGGAGCAGATTAACTTTATAAGTAGTATTTAATGCCACTGCACAAAAGCAAAGGTTTAAAGATCTCTTCTTAAGATATGGATATGTTTTTCCAAAGCTGAGCGTTCCAAAATGCCAAAACCATCGCAGAACTGTAAACCACCTCCAAAATAACTACAATTTATGAATGATCAGTTTAAAAAAAAATAAGAAATTAAGCATTTCTACTACACTGACAGCAAAGGCTAAAATACGATGAACAGGTTACTGAACTTAGACTAAAACAAACAGTATTGAAATTCCCCCCTCTCTCTCAAGACACAGATTTGAAGAAGATAAACCAACACACTCACAGACAGTGCGATCTTTGTCTCCTGGAACAGGGTATTCCATTTTTCTCTTCGGTACTGCTCCCATGCACCTGATAGAATCTCCCCTGCCTCCCTGTTCCTTTCTGCTGGTCCCTCCAGGATGACCCGAGCCGAGGATGAGAAGCAACTGTCAGTGTAATTGCACCTGTGCCCCTGCACAGGAGCATTTTCCTGACGGCATCAGTGGATGCAGTTTGAAACTTCCCACATCCGTGCGATTTCTCCTGACTAATGTGGCTTTCTAACTGGGGGGAGGGAGATGAGGATGACAGATTGCTAAAGGCTTTTAAAAGATACTGCTTGGAAGAATTATTGCACATCGATCTTATATACAGCCATTAATAAGACTTTCCAAGCAACAGTATTTAAAAGGCTTGGTCATATTCTCCTGGCTGGTAATCACCTCCTCCTGTGCTCTAACTGACAAAGAGCCAGGCCCTGACAGGGCTAATATTAGACAATGACTTCAAGGCAGTGAAAGAGGCATTTCAATTTCCTATTCTGCTTTCACTGCCACAAGAGCATAGGCCTTCGTTTCTCTGGTACTACCATATCATCTGATTTAGAAGCAGGCTCCGAGAACTACTTGTAAGCCATTAATCTAGTATCATTCCCAGGAATTTTCTGATGCACAACATGTACCTATTTCTGCATGCACCCATGTGCCCTGAAGAGTTAGGAAAAGTTTTATTCTGTATCACTGTCTCTGTGACAAGGGAAAGCTCTTTCCTTTGCATTTTCAGCAGGTGTTTGCATGTTACCGCCATTGTGGAAAAGTCGTTGAAAGAAATACGATGCACTAGACAAAGCCCTGAAACTCTCTGTATTATTCACCTGCTCAAAAGTAGACTTAAGGATACAGGTGAAAAGCTGAATAGGACTTTTCTGACAAGGATAATGTCATCATCATAAAAACTAAAAGAAAAGTAGTGAGTCACTTTTTCTATTCATGTGTCTCAGGGAAGTTGGTGAGAGCAGCACTGCAGTGTTACCCCTCCTGAAAACATGACCCCAGAGTAATTAATACAGAAGAGGATGAAAAAAATTTTGGAGCAACAGACCTCAAAATCTACTATGGATCATCATGTACTTTTGTCTTTATATTTTCTATTAAAAATTAATAAAGACAATATGTGTTTACACATCATACAGCACATGTAATACTTGCCTGTCTCAATTCAGAGAAGACAGTGTTATCCCAAAATGCCTACTGAGATTACCTGGCCTCTGCAGCAACCAGACTGCTCCTTACACAGTTTTAAGCTTGCAGTTTCTTTTATTTTCTCTGTGGTATCACGCGCCTTCCAGTCATATGTTGAAAAGGAGCACAGCCTGTCTTCCCCTTCCTCTTAGCAAACTGCTGAGAAGCAAAATATCAGAAATAGCCCATCCGTCATTAGTCCAGGTGCCTCTATAGTACACTGCAATTTGCAGCAGAGATATCTCCCCAGGCTGCATTTACATGGTCAATTTAATCTGCTATTACCAGTGGGTGCACATGAAAGCTGCAGTACCATTTCAGAACACTAATGGTAATATTTATACAGCCAAATGGTGAGATGGAATGAGGAACCAATCTGATTATAAACAAAACAAACAAAACAAAAACCATCTTCTTTTTTTTCTTCCTAGCCAGGTTAGTTTATAGCCTAATCAGTCTCCCGAGCCAGCTTATACCATCACCCACAAATCCAGGTGCCAGGACGAGTATGACAATAAGCTCGAAAAGAGGAGTGAAGGCCAAACACCTCTTCTGGCAACAGCTCACACTTCAGGCAGACAAAGCAGTCTCAGAACCAGCTCACGAGAATGACAACTGAACTGTGGTTTTGACAGCACTGTATACTTAAAACCAGCTGTATTTTACACATATGTATTAAAAGAGACTACT
Source organism: Psilopsiagon aurifrons (assembly GCA_025447955.1). Classification (NCBI taxonomy): domain Eukaryota; kingdom Metazoa; phylum Chordata; class Aves; order Psittaciformes; family Psittacidae; genus Psilopsiagon; species Psilopsiagon aurifrons. The sequence continues at coordinate 14,907 of JAOEHY010004767.1, forward strand.
GCATCTTTAGTCCAGTATTCAGTGAGAAAAATCTGTTTGAGGGAGCATCACTGACACTACCATTGAGGTTGTGTGAATGCTCTTTTCAGCTTCTTTTTCCTAATTTATACTGTTTAAGATGCTGCGTTTTTGAGGGTTTTTTTTAGAAAACATTTATAAGCCTGACGCTTGATAAAAATCACATTACTTGGCAAATCCTAAAGTTTTCAGCTTCCTGAATGAATGTGACTGAAAATCTTCATCATAACAAAAAAGTTTCTGTGATTGCATTTCCTGGGGGTTTCATTTGGTTTTGTTTCATTTTTTAAACAGAGTAATTTTAGAATAGCTCAATTTAGGTGGAAAAAGCATTTGTGAAAACAAACATCACTGACTATTTTGATAAAAGCTATATTTGGCTTAAAAGAGTTCAGAAGAGGATATGAACATCTCTATTCGGTGATGTATCAGTATTCTAAGCAAACAAATGCCATATTTTAGACATGTTTTACTATTGTATGCATGCAGAGTACACATCGGCTAAAGGTTGCTCTGAAAAGAGTTGTATAATGCTGGAAAAAGAAGGTGCCCCTTACTGGAATCTCTTAAATCTTACAAAAACCTGTATATCAGACCGTTATACGTAGGCATCCTCCATGGCCCTCAGCACCAAGCAGCATCTTGGCTTGTTGCCTAAATAAGCAGAGTTGTCTTTCTGAACCTGACATATGAATGTATTGTGATGTTGCCCAATATTTCCCAAGCACTTTTGTCCCATGCCCCTCCTAAACAGACTACCATTCCTACCTTCTCCCCACATGCCAGACCCAGTGCCATGCAGCTGCCAGCTCTGCTGAGCCCTGGAACTTCCTTTCTCTCTCAGGATGGCACCCTGCTTGTGAAGGACTCCTCCACTATTTCAGGACTTATTTTCACATTAGTCTCTTCCACTACAGCGAGATGACAAAGAATGCAATGTCTCTCCAAACTCTGGAAGGAGTACTTCCATTTCCATGCATACTTTCCTCCAGTGATGGATGAGGACGGCTGCTTGAGCAAGAACTAGCTGTGAAATGAGCACACCTATTACAGATTCATGGAATCATAGAATAGTTTGAGTTGGAAGGGACCTTAAAGATCAATCAGAAATGTGTACACCTATTACAGGTTCATAGAATCATAGAGTAGTTTGGCTTGGAAGGGACCTTAAAGATTATTCAGTTCCAACTCCCCTGCCATGGGCAGGGACACCTTCCACTACACCAGGCTGCTCAAAGCTTCATCCAACCTGACCTTGAATACTGCCAGGGACAGGGCAATTCTCCTCCTCTACTCTGCTCTCCTGAGACCCTCACCTGCAATACTGCATTCAGCTCTGGGGCCCCAACATAAAATTTTGGGTTGGGCTGGGTACCGGTCAGTGGGTGGTGAGCAACTGTACTGCACATCACTTGTAGTTATTATTTTTCCTCTCCCCTTTTAGTTTTATATTCTCTCCCCTTATCATCATCATTATTATTATTGTTATTAATAGTAGTAATATATTGTACTTTAGATATTAAATTGTTCATATCTCAACCCATGGGTTTTAAATTCTTTTGACATAGTCTAGTAGAAGGTGTCCCTGCCAAAGGCAGGGGGGTTGGAAATAGATGATCTTAAGGTCCTTTCCAACCCAAATCATTATTTGATTGTATGATTCTCCTCCCCATCCTGCC
>JAOEHY010004768.1:6385-17022 GCA_025447955.1 Psilopsiagon aurifrons
TGAGGCACTGGAATGGGTTGCCCAGGGAAGCTGTGAATGCTCCATCCCTGGAGGTGTTCAAGGCCGGGTTGGAGAGAGCCTTTGGTGACGTGGTTTAGTGGGAGGTGTCCCTGCCCATGGCAGGGGGGTTGGAACTGTATGCTGTTAAGGTCCTTTCCAACCCGAACTATTATATGATTCTATGTGGGAACAATCACAGCTACCAAGTCTACCCAATTAGCCCCACTATCCCAGATACAAGTTGGCTTTGAGCTTGACCAAATCAAAGCACCATCCAAGCACAGCTTTACTGAGAGCATTTCCTTACTAAAATTTCAATTTCTATTCCATAAATGTTTCAGCATTTCATCCTCTTAAAAGTATAAAACAGGGCAATTATGTTTCTAGACAGAAAATGAGGGGTATCTGATTATGGCCTCGGTAGATGCAGTCTCTAGCTGTTTGAATCTAATCACCTGGCAGTTTCAGAATCACAGTTGAGACACATCAACACCATTTTCCACAGATGAAGATGCCATAAATTGGGCAGTAAAACTAGAACGTGGTTGAAATGTTGCTGTTTTGTCTGCTCCAGGGTGAATGTTTCAGCGCATAACACACAGCACAAATTCCAGCTTGTGAACAGAACATTTTTAATATTATTGGCCAGCCGAGCCATGCTAAAACTAACGGACTTTTTATGGCTGCCTATTTACCAGACACCAATTTTCCAGGTTATTGCGGAGGACATGAGTATTTTGACCCTGTGGTGCTGCTTGGTGCAGATCTGGCAATGCTGCCTTCACAGAGAAAGAAGAGTACACACTTGGAGAAGCACATGGGCATCAGAGGATTGACTTGCCTTGAATTTGAACGGCTTGACATCAGTACCAACGTTTTTGTCTTCACTTCTGGGCACATTCTGCTCCTGACAGCAGGAGCGGGCAGTTAGAGCAGACAATCCTGAGAGCTGTGTGTCCTGAGGCAGTGCGGCAGTGCCACAGGCTCCTGGCAGAGAGCTGGCAGCACCAGGGCCAGGTTGGAGCAGGGCCGCCATCCCTGAGCCCAACATCTGCATGGAGCAGCTGTGGCACTGGGCTCTGGCAGCCTGGAAGGCACAGCTGCCTCACTGGTACTGGTCCCCAGCGGAGAGCAGCCTGTGAGGTGCAGCACCACATAGCCTTTGGCACCCGGCTCTTCACCTGGGCAGGGAGATGCTTCTCCAGCAGCTCCCCCCACCCCCTGGCCTGTGCCCTCAGCTCCCATGAAACTGAAGTGAAGCCCAATTACTGCTGAGGTGCCACTGACTCCAGGGCCCAGGGAGTCCAGCCCCATAGCACAAAGTGTCCCAGTTCCCACCAGCATGCAGTAGCATGGATATTGGGGCAATCAAGCTACAGCTCCGCCTAATCCAAGCAAGCCCCACGAGGAGCCTGTGCAGCCTGGCTAATGCAGCATGCAGTAGAGATACATCAGCTCGTTGCTCTACCCTATGCACTCCCAGCTCTCATTGCAATGTAAACTGCATCAGGCTCATCTCCTTCCTGGGACCTGGAGGGTAACTGCATCATTCCAGAAAAAGACCTTAACATTTCAGCTCATCAAGCACTCAGAAAAACCAAGCAAGCACCTTCAACCAGTGGTGTTCTGTCAGAGTACATACAGATCCACATGTGACCAGGAATCAAATGTACACTAATCACTAGGGAGAAGGGTCACAACTTAACAACCAACAGGTCTGAACACTCTTCCGTGCTTCAGAACCAGCCCACAGCACAGTTTACAGACAGCTTTGGGGACCTCAGTGATTCCACCTCCACAGCAGCCCTGGGAAACAAACATCAAAGAAAGTAAACCAAACATGAACAGCAGAGAAAGTACATCTCCTGCATGGCTTCAGCAGACCCGGAGCACCCGAGTGCAGTGTTTGCGCTTGGAATGCTGCTTTGTTTGCTTTGACCTGCACTGATCAGAGCACGATGGGCAGCCAGGTTACCTGGCACAGAACTGCTCCAAGAGCCCAGGAATGCCACCCCCAGTCACCAGGAGGGGTACAACGCACACGGAACAGAATTCTATAGAGACTCCTGTGACTCATGGCAATTCTGAAATAGGATTTTCATGAGAAAAACACTATTTCCAAGGCCAGTGCTAACATGCAACAGGAAGTTGAAAGTATTCATATCTAAATAGAAGCAAAATCACCAAATACTTATAAATTTCATGTGTGAAAGAATAGTTTGGGCTCAGACAAATGTTCACATGTGTTTAAAGGGTAAGTCCTTCAAGCTGAAATAATCTATTGAAAACTGAACGCTGTCTCCAAAACAAGAACATAACTATAAACCAACCCCATATCGATGCTAATTTATACCTTTTGGCAGAAGCAGGTCAGTGGCTGCTAGGCAGGCGGAGCTGACCCACATCCTCTCCCCCAGTTTGTGCCTGGGATCAGTCACTGACAGTGTCCTTTGTGATCCTGACTGTACAACACGGTGAGATATGACCCATTGTATTTATCTCTGTCACAACTTGAACTCTATTCACCAGAAATGATGGAAGGCAACAACATCTGAAGGACACGGGCCTGGTGCCACTGAACACATGGTCAACCACAACATTGTTCTGCCTTTGCCTTGGTGTGAAGAAAAGGCAGTCAAAAGGAAGCACATGTATCTCAGTTCATGTGGCAGAGACAGATAGTGTAAAGCAAGGAGGATCACCAAAGCATTCATTACATGTTAGCTCTGTGATCAGCAAGTAAGCACTAACTATTTAATTAGTCAACTAATTAGTGCCAGGCAACATGGAAGCTTCAGATGTTCTCAGACAAATGCAGAGATAAAAAGCCTAATTAAACAGCAAGCGTTATGGTAACCACTGCCAACAGGCCAGATGTGCAGGGCAGCGTGCTCTGCGCTGCTGGAGAGCAGCCGCTGGGGCTCTCCTGTCACGCTCTCTCTTCTAACCCCTGCCATTTCCAAGCTGATCTTTGACAAATTCAACTCACAATGGGAGACACTGTCCTGCAGACAAACACTCACGAGTTTCCTGTGCCAGGTTCTGGTTCTGCCTTAAGAAAACTTTTGGGCTTTGATAAACATGTCCTTTGATCCATTTGGTTTTCAAACAGAATAGTCATTTAAGTGCACTCATGTGGAAAGGGAAATCTATTTCCCAGCACCTTCTTCTCACAGCCACCTTCATTTACTGCTGTTTCGTGTAGCATGTTATGTACATTTCCAGTGTCCTCAGAGAATAAGCCATTGTTTACAGCAGAGGTTGGATTAAGGAGGTTTCGAGATCATGGATTAAACAGGGTTTTCCCTATAATCAGGAGACAATGCTGCTCTCCACAGCTATATGCAAAGAGGTGGATAAAGAGCTAATTGGCTCACTGCAGTGGGACCAGCGACAAGACACTGCTGGGAGTTGCGTGCCTGCAGGCGGGCGGCTGCCAGGAGGCCCTGCCAGCACTGTGCCCTCAGCCATGCAGAGCCAGCGGCACGGCTGGGTCTAACCGGGTCTCTGGCCTAACGCCGTGGCCATGGCCAGCACTCTTACAGCATCAAATAAGCACCTCCAGCCCACCACCTGGCCCTGCCCTCCCGGGACACCAGCATTCAGCACTGAGCTCTCTTGTAAAGCATCTCGGCTGGGGCACATGCGATCAAAAGGCTGGGCTGTAGCTTACCTTCCCCTAAGGATATACACAGTGGGGAACACTGGTGCAACTGAGCACTGTGCAACTCCATATCCCCAGTTGTAGCTGTTCACAGGGTTTCAAATACCTCGTTAGCTGCAGCGGATGTTTCTCCTGCTGAACCTCACCCCCAAGAACTGGTATTTGCAAAGCTCGGAACTGAGCTCGTTTCTCCCTTCCTCACACTCAGAGGTACTGACGGTCTGCACTCACAAAACAGCATTTACGCTCAAAGTCCTTTCTGGATACAACTGCCGTTGCACACTTGCAGGTTCAGTATTTATACCAGCTTTTCCCTGTGTCAGTTTAGTGGATGCGCACTTCAGCTCAGTGGGGATGACCAAAAAAAATGCGCAGTTTCTTTAAAACTTCCTTTAGTCTTAAACTCAGAGTCCTTTTTAGGGTCTCCATCCATGACAATGTGTCAGGGTTAGCGGCTCGTAGCACTGCAAGTGTAGGGTATGCACATATTTACCAGGATGGCTGATAAAACTCTTCCTTGTAGTTTGTTTTCTTCTTTGTTTCCCCCCCAAGGACCAAGTCCCTCAAGGGAAACTAAAACTGAGGAAAACTTATGGCTTAGCTCAACCTCTCTTTGGAGTTCCGCCGGCTTGACTCGCTGGAGCTGAAAGCTCTCCCCACAAAGCCCCACGACAAAGGGAGGGAGGCCGAGCCTGCCGAGGAGGGCAGGGAACAATAGGGGCCGGGTGTTGCTGGGCTGAGCAGCGTGTTCACGAGGGGGATTGGTTCGGCGGCTGCTTCTCCTTTAGCACTGGGCATCCCGCAAGGTTTGAACCTCTTTAACAAGGGGGCTGATGCTCTGCTGGTCCTGCAAGCCGTGTCTCAGGTCTGGCTCTGGGCAAGGGGAAGGATGTAACTGCACTGCCCAGGAGGATCCCCAGCAGGACCTGCAGCACTCACAGCTCCTTCCTGCCTGCCACACTCCTGCAGGGCAGTTGATGCCCGCAGCAATTGATGGTGCAGCTCCTTGCTGCCCCCCGACAGTGCCTGGGCCCTGCTGCCGGCTCGCTGCAGCCCCTCATGCACTGGAGGAGCCATTCTGCCCCGTGTGCCCACGGCCGCCCTGCGTGGATGGGAAGCTGGGCTCTGGCTGCACTGCTCCCCTGCTTCCTGAATAAAACATCCCTGAGCCTGCAGGAAAGCAGCACTACGGCTGGAAACACACGTCTGCATGTGATTACACTCGGAGAACAGGAATCAGCAGGAGAGGTATGTTTGAATGGTGAAACATGAATAATGAGATCACCTCCGCTGACCTAGCGATAGATTAAGCACAACGGATTCAATTCTCCAGGGCTCAGAGCACCCCAAGCATCAGGAAGAAGTGTTCCTGCTAGCAGGTCATTCCATACATTCATCTGCAGCATTTCCACATTGCCCTTTGAAACAAGAGGCACCAATTTGGGTGCACCAGTGCTCTGACCTCTGTGACAACCTGTTCCCAGAAACTCCAGCAGCGAGCTGCACTGGAAGACTGAAGCAGCACTGAGAGAGCAGTTTACAGCACATACAGAATCCCAGACTGGTTTGTGTGGAAGGGACCTTAAAGCTCCTCCAGCTCCAACCCCTGCCACAGGCAGGGACACCTTCCATAGAGCAGCTGCTCCAAGCCCCTGTGTCCAACCTGGCCTTGAGCACTGCAGGGATGGGGCAGCCACAGGTTCTCTGGGCACCTTGTGCCAGTGCCACCACACACCACACACACCCGTGCAGCAGGCACTGTCAGGCTCGTGTTCAGTGCAGGTGGATAAGCAGGGGTGCCCCTGGCAGCATGGGACAGGGTGGCCCTCCCCAGCGCTGCAGCAGACACCCTGCAGGGCCCTGCCTGGCGCAGCAGGAGCAGAGGCTGCTGAGAGGCAATGCCCGGGATGATCCCTGTTCAATGGAAAATGGATTTCTTCAGTCTCAAAAAAGTTGAAAACTCTTGTAACATGTAGTTCTAATAATTGTTCTGTTCGAAAGTGAATTACATTGTGTGTTTCCATGGTGACTAAGCATGTAAAATAATTAAGTATGAAGAATAATGAGGAGAAAACTACTTCCTCTTTTTCAGGATTAGGGGCTCACGAATTAATTCAATCTGGCTATTTTTAGTGCATGTAACCTCTGCAAACACTAGAAAAATATGAGTAAATTAAACCAAATTATATTAAAAGGCCTTCACATTGATCAGGAGACTTGATCTGCTGCTGATGTGAAAATTAAAACATCCTCTCTCTGAAGTCCATACATATATGAGTATCAGTGCTGGAGCATTCTGCACTAAGTGCTGCCTCTTTGCTTCTTGGGTCTGAGAGCAAGCTCAGGCTCTCCCTGAGAGCAGACAGGCTCTCATGCCCTGCTCACTGCAGGGACCCAGCTTCTGGCCAACACAGTCAGAGCATCAGTGTGCTTTGGTTTCCCTCACAGTACTTCATCCTAAAAGCTCAGTAATACAGCACAGGGTGAGCAACAGGAACATGGCTGATAGCGGTAAAGTGCATTCTTAACTGAGTTTTGAGTGGCACACGAGGATGAGAGGAAAGGGATTTTACCCCAGGAGGGATGCTCTGCAGGCAGTCAGAACGTATGGAAAAAGAGCAGCAGCTGGTATTTTTCCTTCCCTGCTCCAGCACTATAATAACATCCACAAAGCACTACAGCTCCTGCTTCTCCTGCCATATTGATATTTTAATTTGTGATGTTATTCATGGCTGCTTTAGAAATACAAACTCTTGACTGAACCGACAGAAACAGGCAGAACTGTCAGCTCCCTGCCAGCCTCCCCGGCCGCACCGGCGATCACAGTCTGAACGCCACGTTCATCCTGCAAGTCCTTCCAGACATTTCTAGGATGTATGTTTCGTTTATGAGGAAAACAACAACCGCACCGAAGGACTTGGATTCTCACATACAGCTTGATTTCCCCACAGCCCCCACAACAGCTAGGGATAGCTATGGCTGGGAAATGCAAGCAGGCAGAAACCAGGGAGGGGGCACCTTGTCCTAACTGTGGGAAGTCTGTGAAACAGAACTCTGCTCTGGCTCAGGATCCTGGGGTCAGCAGTAGCAGTCATTTTTCTCCTTCTTAGTAGCTGGTGTAGTGCTGTGGTTTTGACTTTCAGCCTGGGAACAATGCCTGTAACACCCATGACTGCTATAGCTGAATCCAGGACAGTCAGACAATGGAAGGTATAAGAAGTTGTATACATTTATTCCCCTTCTCAACCAGTTCAGATTGTTCATTTACTCCAGTTTGGAGAAGTCAAGGTCACCACAGCAATCTGATTTGCAGTTTTACTGCTGATGAATCCTTTAACGTGTGCTGGTGGCCTGTGCTCTTGGTGGGCCAAGGAGTAGGCCCAGACTACTGGAGAGCACGTCCTCTGCTAGCCCTTTCCATCTCCCCAGGGTCTACAGCAAAACCAGCACAAGGGCCTAAAAGGGCAATCCTTGGCTACTGAGCAATCTCAAACATGAAAAGATCGTTGGAATCAAAGGTATCAAAAGGTGTCATTACAGTCAAAAGCAGCACAGTGGGGTTAAAACTCAGCGAGCTTCCATCATACACTCATACACTTCCATCATACACAGCTCTGAAAACACACATCATAACAAGAGAAAAGATGGGAGGGATTCAGACAGTGATCTGTGATCCCACTGAGCACAACTGGCTTTAAAGATCAATACTGCTTTGGAGCACATGTGAGGGCCGTGGATTTAACCTCCACCTCTAATATTTCTGTGCAAGAACAACTGTCAAGAGATTTGAAGTATATGGAAATTCAGTGTGCCTTTGCCTTGTGGATCTACGAGCAGCTCTGTCAGCACTTCCGAGTTCCAGAGCCTACCAGGATGCAGCACATCTGCAGACACTCAGCCGTTTACCAACTAGCACACGGAGACAGACTCAAAGCATGGTCCTGAACGGATGCAGGAAGCCCTTCAACCAAAAGGCAACACATTCTTCTCAATAAAAGAAATAAAATAGAAAACTTACCAAAAAACGAGTGTTTCCAGAAAAGAGATTCCAACATCGGACGCACCAACCACCACAATTCTGGTGTTGACAGACACTTTGGATTTCAGCACTAGCTTTCGGTTTGTGTGGTTCAGAGAATAGCTCACCTGTGAAAAAATATGGACAATGACATAGAAATGCATTAAAGGAATCCAGCCAAAGCCTGCTGAGAATCCTTAAACCATGAGCCATGCCTCACCTTGCATTCACACAGCTTACCATGGCTCACTGACCTGACTAACGCTATGGGTTTTCAGCGCACAGCACAAGATAAACAGCAGATAAATGGCACCACAATGTTGAAATATGTGCATGCTTAATAGGTCACAGAAAATTAGCAGAGCTTAATGGTCTGGCTCCTCCTGGAAAAGATGCTATAGGGTCCTTGTAAGTGAGGAGAAACACCGCCTCTGCTGTCATTTACTACCATTAGCTGACACCTGGGGAGTATATTTACAAAGCCATTTCTATACCTTCCAGAGCAGCTTGTACTCTTGCTGCTTTAGTCAGGGAAATTGCTTTACTTCTAAGGAGGAACTTCTATCTTGCAGTGTCTTCATGTGTTTGACTGAAAACTCTTCCAAAGCAATAGGGTTAACCTTCTCTTTTCTTAAATACAGAGCAGCCAGACCGAAAACCAGGCTGACACCAAGTCAATGTGTATCTCAAGGCACCGAGATCAGCACTCGGGCCAAAAATCTGACTATGAAGTTTTTAATTACCAGCTTCAGTTTCTGTTATTCTTAACACAGACACTGGCTCAGGAAACAAATTCCACGTATTTGTTTACCTGGTGTCTCTAGGTCTCAGCAGCTAACATAGGTTCTCACAACGAATACACAAGGGACAAGAGATAATGTTGTGTTTGACAAGTGTTTTCTGCCCTGAGCTATATTTTATCCTCAAATGTCTGATGACAGACAGGAAAACACTTTCCACCTTGCAGCACAACCCACTTGGCACAGTTCCGACGGCTTTGGGTTATGCACGCTCCCACTTCACAGGACGCATAATTGCGCATTCAGAAACGCACTGAAGAGACAAAGTGCAGCTGCCTCTGTTATTTGTCAGGCACTTCTCCTACACAGCACTGCTGTGTCACTGAGGCAGGAAGCACTCCAAGACTTCCATCAGGCTCTCTTCTAGCAGGTTACAAACAGGAGAAGGGGTTAATAAAATTAACTCCTCTAAATTCCTCCTATGAGATTACAGTAGAAATATATCGTCTATATATTAGTTGTCAGAATAACTCAATATATAAAGAACAACCATTCTATTTTAAAGCTATGGCAATTGCATTGGCCTCCTCAAGAAGCACGTAGCACGTTGGGATCCCCACGGACCTTTTGTACCATGCACTCACCACGGCGGAGACCCACAGCCGGGGCTCCAGCACAGCCTCCGGGCAGGAGCTGGCGAGCCGCCTGCCCGCCGCAGTGGTGGGCTGCACGGTGCCCTAAGGAAGGTCTGTGGACCGGTTACCTGCAAGCCGTCGCAGCTGTGCAGCAGCTCACCTCAGATGTGCAGAGGTAAATGCCACCTCCGCGGAGGCAACGCTATTTTTGACCGCCAGATAAACGCTCCCCCGGCCGCGGCTCACCGCAGCGCAAGGCTGACACCCAGCGGTGAGCCCGGCACTGCTCCTCACCGGGAAGGCTCCCGAGGACACCCCAGGGCCCGGCCCCGAGCCAGGGCTGCGCCCGGAGCCGCTGCGGTGCTGCCTGAGTCCTAAACGCACCCCCTTGCGCCGGCCTTAGCGCCTGCTCCACAGCCAGCGCTGTCCAGCGGGGCTAAACTGCCGCTGCGGGGTCTGCTGGTAACCGGGGTTAGGCCATGAATGACAACAGATCCACACCATTTCCACACTTCCGAAACTGGAAACCCTTTTCTGTCTCACTGAGAACATGCATCGCTGGAAAGATGCGACAGAGTGGGAAGAACCGACTGCCCGCCCCCATTTAAATAAGGCCTGGACGCGTTTCGGTGGCACGGGAAGCAGCTCTGCCCCACGTACGCCTCTGACACTGCTCTGCGGGGGCGCGGGGCCTCGGGGTCCCACAGACAGGCACCGAGGACACTGCTGCAGGGCCCGGTCCTGGGGTTGGGACCCGCAGACGAGAGCTCCCACAGGGTTCTCTGCTGCACACGGGCTTGCAGCTTTCCAGCAAAGCCAAGCCAAGCCTTCGGGCAGAACGTCATCGGTGATGTGTCTGCTGAAATGTGGCTTTAACCACCGTAAGAGAAGGTAAAAAGAACGTGAAGAGATGCTACTTGCTATGTACCTCATCAGCCAAAATGACAGGAATGGCAGCAGCTAATGGGATCAACCCCATGGGCTTGCAGCAGTGCCAGGTTCAAGCCTCCCCCCCCCTCCCCCCGCAGGCTGTGTGGGGTTTGTTTTCCACATGTACCCCAGTGATGAAGCACAAAGCAGGAACACCATTTCTGAGGCAAGAGTTGTGCCTCATTTGTGAAATGGCTTCTGTATCGAGGGTACAAAGGCAGCACATGAGCAGGATCTAACGGTTTTGTTCACCACACAATGGCCCCAACACCAACAGCTGTCAGGCCTCAGAAACCACCTTTCTAACGGCTAAGTACACTAAACGGCCCCAGGGAGTAAGGAATTAGGTGGATTGGTCCCATAATACCACCTTATTTTAGCAAAATGTCAGGACAAATGACTGCGTATGTTCCCCGGAGGAGCAATCACACATCATAATTGATAGGTCAGTCACCAGCTCTAACCTGTTTATTTCCTACCCAATTCATTAAACAAACCAGCAATCAGTAACTAACGCAAGGCAAAAAAAGCACTGAAGCTGTTGTCAGGAGAGGTGCACGTACCTCAGGAAAAGAAGGCATGTTCTTTGGTTATCAAAGAGATGTTGTCCCCCCTTCCTGCCCCAGTATCCGACCGCCTCACAACCCCCC
>JAOEHY010004769.1:0-18445 GCA_025447955.1 Psilopsiagon aurifrons
TAAGGGTGGTGAGGTACTGGAATGGGTTGCCCAGGGAAGTTGTGAATGCTCCATCCCTGGCGGTGTTCAAGGCCAGGTTGGACATAGCTTTGGGTGGCATGGTTTGGTGGGAGGTGTCCTTGCCAATCGCAGGGGGGTTGGAACTAGATGATTTTAAGATCCTTTCCAACCTTAACTATTCTATGAGTCTATATGCAAGAGACAGGCTACATGTAGTCATTAACTCACTTTATCTATATATGACACATGCAGTTAATCAAAGTTGAAGACAAAGATACTTCTTCGACACCTATATGGGTGAGTGGACTAATATAATAGTCGTATTACATATATAATTAAATAACCTTGGGTGGGAACATAGTCTTACAGACTTGGTCCTACAAGGTGGGCTACCCTGATTCCACTGCTGGGCTACAAGCAGTGCTGTAATTCCTTTTCCCTCCAAATAGAGGGCTATCAACTGCCTCTGGAATTGCTCTGATCAACAGAGCAAGTAGATTCCTGGTCTGAAGCCAGGCTGCAAGTAAAAGGGGCAGAGAAGGAAATGCATCTTTCTTTTGCTGTGACACCAAGTTCTGCCTCCACCTTATGACCATTATTTTCTGACACTGGAAGAATCAGCTGGGAGTAAAGGAACACATGGAGGGTCTTAAAAAATTTGCAAGGAGCTAGAAAGAAGACATGTTATTCAGCACCACAGGATCCCTCTCTGTCCATCCCTTCCCCAACTCTGACAGGTTCAATGGCTCTTTGTTTATGTCTGAAGAACAGGCACCTTTTATTGTCTATACAGAGATCTCCAGGTAAAAGTCTTATCAGTTTCAACTGTTGTTTCAGTGGGAATTTTATGAGCTATAGAGAGCAACGCTCAATTTCTTGAAGTGTGGATGGCTGCAAGAAGACTGCTAGCTGAGAGTTATTCGCATTTATTGGTCTCTAAATCATTCCACTCATCAAAAGTACTAGGTTAGAACTGAATTTTGTGTTAACTTATAGAGGTCCTTTCATCTCAATGGGATTACATCAGCAAATGCTGACATGCAACTACCTCTGGGGTGCTATCCTGCTTCCATAAAAGCCATGAAAACATTAACAGTGCATAGTGTGAAATCTAGTGAGAACAGCAGAGCTGGGCAGCCTCAGACCAAGGGACTGCCTAGCTCAGAATCCTGTCTGCAGCAGAAGCAGTAATCTTGAATAAGGCAAGAACACACCTTAAAAAAAAACTCCTCTCTTTCAGGCATTCAAGTATTTTCAGTGAATCAACCTGAGCGAAATCATCTCCTGAATACGTATAAAAACTTTTGCATCCACAGCTTTCTTTGGCAAGCAGCTACATGTCTGTTGCCTGTTGTGAAAAAACTACTTCCTTTTCCCTCTTTTGAAGTGCCTCCCACTAGCTTAATTTGCTGACTCCTAGTTCTTGCGCTAGAAAATAGTTTGAGGCTTAAGGACACACTAAAACTGTGAGGAAGGGGAAAAACTCATCACAGGCAGAGTTCTTCTTTTTTGTTGTTGTTGTTCTTCTTGATTTGTTTGTTTGTTTTGTTTTGTACTGGTTTGGTTTTGATTTTATTTTTTTTTTACCAAATAAAAGAGGAAAACAGACCTTGGCAACTCCCCAAATCCTTTGACAGCAAGTACTTCTACACATATATTATGCTTTCTTATGATACCAAGGGAAATGAATGAGGGGGAAAATCCCCCTTCAATTACTAGAGCTGAAATTGGGACAAAATGTTGCCTTTAACAGCTGCAGACACAGAGAGGATTTTTTAGTATTCAGAGTAATTGCCCAGAATCCTAAATATAACCAGTAGCCCCTTACACCCCCTTCCAGTGCCAGGATATGGATTGACTGTCACTAACAAGAATAATGCCACTTCTTGACCCTACAGCAGCTCTTCTGCTCTTCCTTCCTTCCTCCTCCCTCCTCACCAGAATTGTGGGCTCCAGTTCAATGGACTTTACAGGTGAGTCTGACACAAGCATTAAGCTGCCTGACAGTTTACGTACTGGCTCCTTCAACTCCTTCTTGACTGTGCCATGAAACCAAAATTTGCTAGAAAAAGTGGCAAATGCTCCAGTTAAAACCTTTCTGGCAGCACATTCTGTGTATAAGGAGAAGTGCTTTTTATTTAAATTATAAAAATAGATGAGGTTTTCTGCTTTAAGCTGAAGCACTACAGGAGGACTCAGACATCAGGAGATTCAAAATATGGATATTAGTTATTTAACGTATTTTAATATGGCACTTCGAGTCCTCAAACAGGAAATTGGCACCACATTTTCTCCCATATTAATAGAGGTGTTCACATGCTAATTTTGCAGGGAATGCAGATTACTTTCCTTGTAGTTGCTAAAACACTGTCGTTGAATTACGTATGCGCAGATAACACAAATAGTAGTTGCCTAGAAGTGTAGACTAGCTTTTAAATACTTCCTCCTTGCATTTTACACACAGCAAATTCCTTACATGTCGCCTTGTAACTTGACTTAGTTGATAGGCTACTACATCCAACAGATTATGTTTCTATACACAACTTCACGCACAAAGTTTTCTGCTAGAGTAATTTAAGCTGACACTAACCAGAAAAACCATGATGCCCATTACTTCTGTAGAAAGAAACACAGAAAAGTAGAAAAAGCTGTAAACAATGAGGTGAAATAGGGAAAACTAATTTCTGACTGTAAATAATAATGGCTTTGATGGTTACAACTAGCTTTAGTAATCCTTAGTACAATGTGCAGAGTTTCAGTGTTAGTGGTCCAAAATAGCTCCCTCATCCACTTTACAGCAGCAGGAAAGTGAGTTTGGATGCATTTGCCTACAATGCTAAGTATCAGGAAACATGTCTGTAACATACCTATCCTGTCATGCTTGGAGATCTCCTGTATGAGCCACAGCGATATTTTGAATGTATTTGAGCAGCCATTACCTTGGCTTCTTTAGCTGCTCTTATGAGAAGTCCTGAAGCACTATGTGATCTCCACAGTTCACAGAAACAGATTAAGATATTTACAGATGCAAAGATACCATGGAACCATAGAATCATAGAATTTTTGGGGTTGAAAAGGACCTTAAGATCATCTAGTTCCAACCCACCTCACACTAGACCATGTCACCCAAGACTCCACACAGCCTGGCCTTGAATGCTGCCAGGGATTGAGCATTTACCACTTCTCTGGGAAACCTGTTCTAGCATCTCGCCACCCTCACAGTAAAGAACTTCTTCCTTTCATCTAACCTGAACTTCCAAGTCTAAAAAAGGCAAATGGCTGTAAAGCTGCTGAATAAGTCTTGCTTATAGTTACAGTTAAATGCTGCTATAAATAATTATTTTTTCTCATGAAGATTAAAAATGAAATGGAACAAGAGAACATAAAACCTGAACACCCCAAAACGCCACAGTAATAACCAAGCACTTTTGCAGTTTCTGTTCATAAGCCTAATTCTGTTCGTCACAAAATGCCTCATCTTCAGCTCTGGGAAATAAACGTCATTCTGTGGATTTTGGCCCAACTGAATGAGCCAAACCATTTGCTTTTTAATTTTATCTTTTTATAAAGTTCAGTATTTCTTCGTATCTGCAAAGCCCATGCACTGTTGCAAAACACAAAATATCATTTACTGTTAAATGCAGGATATTCTGACAGATCCCTATATTACAATTCCAGGTCTTTACTGAAATTTGGCACTGAAAATGGCCGTTCAAGCCAAGGGGAATGTTCATCACACAGGTCCAACAGGAGAGGACATTTCTAGAATAAAAAAGAGAGACTGAACTGAGATTCACCATCATTTCACTTCAATCAAGCTTCTAAGAGCCGGAACTGCAAGCTAGTGCAGCCCAGACACTCCTAAGCATCTTACTGCCAGTATTTGCCTGCAAAGACCTTCATTCATCATGACTGTGGATATAGGTCCTGAGCTACTTTGTTGAACACACATTCCCACCCATTACTAGATTTTCTCATTCTTCCTCTCCCAGTGTTAGTTGCACCACTCCTCTGCATCTATTATGAAATAAACACGACACAGTGCAAAAGAGGAAACTCCATTTGTTTTGTTTTCAGATACCATAGATCCTCTTGCAAAGTATCAGGGAGCTACAGCTGTGCTGGGATCCTGTGCTACAATAGGTGACATTTTGCTGATAAAGTAGTCAGCAACGCATCTGAGCAGGTCTGTCATAGCACCTTTTCCTAGAGAGAAATGGTGGGGTTAGAATTTGATGTATGTGGTAAGCAGAATGAAAGTCTTCCTCAGCATCTCAGGTGTAGCACATTCCTAGGTGGTGTGTCCAAAAGGATCAGTAGATGCAACCAAGAAAAGGATGAAGCTTTTTGTTCCCCAAAATCTGATAAATATATTGATCTTCAGCATCTATTAAAACACCCAATATATTTTAAGGCTTTAAATATAGAGCCAAAAGAACATTTGTATACAGATTTTACAAACAGCAATAATCATAATTTTAAGAATAAGTTTGCTTTTATATACCTTGGACATATTTGGTTAAAATATTGGCTAAAGATGAAAGCAAACTATGAGGTGGAATCAACTGGGAACAAATTTCTGTGTCAGAATTGCCAAGTTTTAGCTAAGACCTCATTTTAATGAAGAATTGAGTACACTGAACTTAAAACTCTAAAGGATGCTGCTTCAAGCTCCAGTGATTCATTCTGACTTGTGTTCAATATTCCATATAAATCAAAACAAGATGTTTTGAAGCCATTCTGTCAAGATTATTAGCAGTAATTAATCTATTCCCATGAAACGTTTCAATTTCAGCCAGAAACTAAAACCATCAAGATTGTTGATGGCTCTGGTAGAAGCATTGCAACAGAAAAGCTGTTCTGTTTCAGAGATCCCAGGTGAACATTTCTACGTGTTTATACAAAATGTGCTTCATCTGTCCGCATGGACACATGTCATTTGTTAATGTTGTTAGCTGTGCATAGATTTTATATTATGTACACCAGCCTGTAAAATTCACCATTGTAAGGGAAGAAGCTTCAGTTAATTTTCGTACTTAGGTTAACAAACATCTGCAGCCCTCATATATGCAGGCCTCACAGACTTCCAAGGAAAATTAGACAGAAGCAATGGTCTTCTCTCTACCAGAAAACAAAATCAAATCCATTTTGGTTACATTACAGTCCCAGAGACTGCCATTTTCTAAATTTTTTATTATTCTCCTTTCAGGCTTATGCTACTGGGTCAGGCTGGCCACACAGATTTTCAGCACAAATGTAGAAGACAGACATTTGGCAGCTCTCAAATACAGACAGAGGTTTCATACTTAGTGGGACAAAACATAATGGAGCTTTTAAGTTCCATTCAATAGCCAGCTCACCTGCTTAACAAATGACATTTCCTTAATTTCCAGACATGCTTACAAGAGGCAGAAGTGAATAGCTGAGTCCCTGGAGATGGCTGTTCACAGAGCTACCCCAGGGAGGAAGTTGTTTTAAACCATTACCAGAGGATGCTGGATACAGGCTTTTCAGCGCTCACTTATCTTCCTGTATTTCACTCTTCAACCTGCTGGCTTCATCCGTCTTTGTCTCAGCACCTCTGTTTTACACCATCAACCCCTAAATTCCTCTGTACTGACCACCTGCATTCCCCACAGTTGCATTTGTGCAGGTAAAGTGCAGGTCTAGAAACAGACACGCCACAGCCATAGGGAAGTTTTTCATCACTTGCATGAGGTCCTGAAATGATTACTTTGCCAGTTCAGCACACTGGTATTGAACTTAGAAACAACCAGGATTATTGGAGATCGTACATACACATATGCACTCCCTGTAAATTTTCCAGATTTAGAACTCCTGATTGATGCCATTCAGCAGCTGCTCAGCTGTGCACTGAAAGTGAGCATGATGAGGCTCTTGCATCAGACATGATTTCCAGTAATTTGGAATGAGCAATTTTGCCATCAGTGTTAAAAGCAGCTAGCCTATTTGAAATGTTTGCAAATTGTGTATATCGAAGATAAATAAGGAAATTTACTTGTGCCCGCTGTCACCTTCTCATACACCAGGATAGCCCCAAGACTGGGATTGGAACCTGCCTTAATGCACTGTATATAAGCAGGGTGCTGCCTGCATCTACATTGAAGGGCCAGAAACAGCATTTTCTCAGTTTTATTTTTGAGAAACACACTGGCAGTCTTCAAGAGTAGGTGGCAGTACCACCATCAGTTACCTCCATCAAGTTATTAAACACTGTCCACGCTGGACCTTATAAAAGGCTGCTCTGCCCAGCACAGAAATTTTAACAGTAGGGAAAGAGCTTGACATTTTTCATCATTCAATGAAATGGCAGACATCTGTAGGGCATGAGAGGGCACTCAGTGTTCTCACTCCACCTCCTGCATCCTCCTGTGGGGATTTGGAGTCCGTGCCCAGGCATCAGATCCATCGCTCCATCCCTGTACTGTGGAGGAGGCAGCAGCTCCCCACTGCAGCAAATCATCTGCCATTTCTTGTTGATGTCATGTCCCTCCTTTATGTCCTCAGACTGTGACTTTACAGCACATGCCTATAAAGATTAAGGTTTAGAAGAGCTTTAATTGTGATGAGACCACCCTTGGAGGCCTGGCAGTTTTAAGATTCTGGTTTTAACTCATAATTTTCCAGTTAGAGCTGAAGGTAGTTGCCTAGACAACAAGTCTGATTCATCAGCAATGAATTGTCAGGGCAACTGTCTCTGGCCATACCTGGGATGTGCTGAACAGCCCTGTACTACAGCAGAATCAGCTGTGAGACATGGAAGGCCACCCCCAAAAGAGCTGCAAGTGAAAAAGGTAAATGCTTCCCTGGGATACCTATTTGTTAAGTAAAAAACATACTTTGCACTTGTTCACATTAAAAAGTAAGTACAGTTACTCCATGTTGCTGGGGTATCTGGCTGTTGCCAGCTCTGTAGGAAGGATGTACTTCAGAGATGCTCCCTTGCTATCAGGGACAGAATGCAGATGTGACATTTCAAGCACAGCAGTGAAGTTCCCTGCCCATACATAATCCATTTTTCAATTTCTACAAGGCAGGCTTCTCTGGATTTCCAGTGATCCAGACCATTCAATTCAAAATAAATGCAGATATCTGAAAAGCTCAGCTCTGAAAATGCTAGTCACACTGCTGGCCACTCAGTGGTACCCCTTTTCTGCCAGCCTTTGCCAGTATTGCAAAACAACTGCGTAACACATACAAATGTTTCATAATAAAAACATACCCTTCCAAACTCCTTTGCACCTCTGAGCCTCAGGCCAGCTCTGTGTGGCTACAGCTTTGCTTCTGGCAGTGGGACTGTCCTCCTTCCTGAGTTCCTCACGCACTCCTGTCACCTGGGGACAACCTGAGAGTTTGGGATGTCCTGCTTCAGAAGCAGCGATCTGCGCTCTAATGCAAGAGTTCTGAGCAATATCGTCCAACTTGAGTGTCTCAGAAAAACACATGCTTACTTACAATGAATTGGAGGGTACCTATACAGTCATTTTCTAGTCGATGTTTTGTTGCACAGTGCAGTACAAGAACCAGCTGTAGCAAGATTCTTTACCAGCCAGCATCAAAAGCCACAGACAGTCAAGCGCAGCATCAGCCACATCACTCTTCCTCTGCATGCCACAGGTTACAGGAACCACTACACTTTCTCCATGAGGGCCTGTGGCTATTTTTGTATTTCTCCTTCCTAGCCTCTGTGTGCAAATATCAGCCTCATGTTTTCCTGATTAGATGACCTGGAATGACACAAGAATGAAAAGCTGCATGCAGTATTTTAAGGAAGCCAAGGAATTTCAGCACTTTTCTAAACACATTGGGACTTTTTCAGCATTCAGACAGAATGTTTCTAATTCCCTACACTTCTAAAGTGCTCGACTTACTATTCACCTTTTTTTCTCTCTCTCTCTAAATGGCCATTTTGTATCAAGGGTTCTGAAGGCTGGTCAACTAAGCTCACTCCCAGTATGACAGGGTTATCTTATGAAAAGTATACCTGGATTTGTTCAGCAGATCGATGCTCTGCTTAAACCGCAGCTCAATCAGATCAAGACTGGAAATTTGTTATGTGAAAAAGGGGCCAATGCTTGCAGACTTGTTGACTCAACCATGGTTAAAGAAATTAAATTCAAGCTACCTGAGTTAAACTCAATTCATCTGAAAAATCAAGACAGAGAATATAAGCAACTTAACTAGTGAGAGTGAAGTAGCAAGCATCTCAACTAGTCTGCTGTTTAAACAGCAAACATGGTATTATCATGTATATCTGGCAAACAGGTCTCGGTGAGTTGAGAGATATTTATGATAAAAGATAACTGCTAATAACAGGAGCCATTTCACATTCAACACATGAGAAAATAAAAGCTGAAAAAATATTTCAGAATCATCTCAATTATTTTGTGGCAGCTAAACTGAGCCTTTTTTTAGTGTCATTGAGCCTTGAAGACAAAGGTGTGCTTCTTCTGTCTGCTCCAAGATTTCCGCCTTCTGCATTTACAAAATTACAAGGTATTTAGTGATAAACGTGTGTGAGTTATCTCTAATTTCTTCCTGATGACTTAGTAACAAATGACTCTTACGCAGCCAGTGCACAACGGGAGTGTGAAGACGGCTTCTTTGAAATCTAAAATACAATGAAACCTTGGCCAAGGCGATTTGACTTTGTAAAATCTGCAGCTGGGGGCTTATAAAAAAAACCCTGCTGAGCCATAAATACCACAATGGTAATAAATCCACAAAAAACTGCTGGTTCAACTATTTTATCTGTCCTGTTCTTTTCTACAATGTATAGAAAACGCATGGCATTTTACCAACATCAAAGTCAGCCAAATCAGATTCAGTTACCTAAAGCAACAAGCTTATCCAAATCCCACATCCAGCTCATTGGATGCAAATCCCAAGCTATACAACAACATTTCTAAAATCACAGAGCTTGTGCTGGGGGCACTGTGCCACCAGAAGATGGAGCATCAGACACCTGCCCTGCGGCTGGTCTGGCATGCTTCAAAAAGGGCAAAACTCCATCACCACAATGGACAGCAGATGCGACCCAAGCTGAAGGAGGCAGCCCAGTCTCCACCATGCTTCCTCTGCCTGTGGTTTAAGTGATGGAGATTTGCCTTGTTTTCATGGCAAAACATTGCTGCTGGGAAAGGACTGGATAAGGTTACTTAAAGTGTTGTCTGCTTTTTAGCAAATGGGATGAGCAGCCTCAAAATTAGTTAAACTAAGAACACTTCTGCACTATTCTCACATTTCAATGTAACACTCTCAATTAGAGCTGACAGTTTGCATTAACAGCAAAAATGCACAGAGTGAAAGAATTAATCTCTGTATCTGTTGGGTCTCAGGAAGAAATACCTGCTAGAGCCTCCTTGCTCTTGCTAGTGGAAAGCTTGACCTGCAGAGAGGAAGGAAAGCCTCCTATGTCATTAATTATTATCACTTTCAGATATCTTGTTCTCAGAGAAAAAACATCAAGAAGCCTCTGAAATGCAGGAGTAGCACACCATCATGCTTTGACATGACTGCATGAGTATGACACAGTTGGATAAAAAAGCCTCTTTTTTCCCCCTCCTACAAGAGCCTCAGGGAATTCAGCTTCCTCTCAGTACCTCATGCAATCTACATAAAGTTATTTTTGCCACAGGCACTCAGTGCTGTGTGACTGAGCACTTTGGAGTAACACTTTTCAACAGCACTTATTCTTGGCAACCAAACAGCTGCTTGGGGGCTTGCTCACAAAACAGGCCCAAAACGGTGGGAAATGTGCAGGAAAACTGCCCAGGACTGGCTTCCCCAAGGCTTCACAATAGCTGGAGAGTAACAGATAGACATATTTATAGATATATTTCCTAAGTTTCCAGGCAACACTGCTACATAGAGTGCTGAGCAGTTTCAGTGATGGATGTGATGTATGTAGGAGAGCTGGGCCACCTGTCTTCTAGTCCATGGGGACATGGAAGACACAGACTATTTTTCATGATGCAAACTCCAGGGGATGAGGTTTAACTGATAAGACTAATGTTTCCGATGCGTGCCTTCTGTCAGTGAGTAGGAATACATGTATTTATTCAATTAAATAGACCTTTGGAATTGATTTAATTAAAAAAAATGTGAAGGAAAGGAAAAATGTGAAATGCCTTGGCACACCTAGCCAGGCAGGTAAATATGATATATATAGAGAGAGGTAGAAGGAAAAAAGAGAATGCACATGCTAGGCTTGAAGCAGGGGAGACATCTAAGCTTGTCACAGCTGAATATACGAGTAGGATTTGGTGGCATATTTGGAAGGAGAGTCCTTCATTCCCTCTACCCTTTGACAACAGGTATTTTCAAAACGGGGGAAAGGAAAGATAGGTGAATGCCATCAGCACCTCTCCCCATCTGATTTCCTAAATGAGGAAGTGGGTTTTGCTTCATATTTCCTTTGAAAGAAGCACTCAGAAAGCAGCCAGCACTCCATTGAAACAGATTCAACAGCAAAGGACAATGCTGGAGAGCAGAGAGCAGTCTGCAGCTCTGCACATAATGGCAAGAGGAAATTTGGAAGGACCTGAGCCTGTTTCAGCTTCTGGAGCCAGGTCCTCAGGAGATGGCTTTGTTGGCAGCATCTACACTGCCTTCACATTTTCCTTCTCATGCACTAGTTTAGATGGTGTGGTTTAAAGAAACAAACACAACCAAAACGACAACACAAAGGGAGACAAACTTGTCTTCTGCATATCTTACAGCTCATACTTCCTCAGTCTGAGATTAAACCCTTCAAATTGCCAGAGTCCTGGGAACAGAGGAACTATTCAAAGAATCGTATCACAGAGAAACAGTCCCAGTATGCACAGTGTCCTCTCAACCTTTTCTGCGTAAGAGTTCATTTTAAAACAAGCTTCTCCTGAGGCAACAGTTCATGCAGTGTAAGAAGGCAGCAAACAGTGGGGCCAGCACCTAAGAAGCATTTCCAACAGAAGCAGGCCTTCTTGGGAGACTCTGCAGCATCAGCACCATCATGTGCTGTTAGCTTCACAATGTCAGCTACTCACCGAACAAGAAACTGTATTAGCTCAGATTAAACTTAAAAAAATAGGCATGCCAGTCTGCCATTCCCATCAATGCCCAGTCCTGGATATGTCAGAGAGAGACATCAAGGGATCCTCCCTCCCAGGCACAAAGTTACAGTCTCTTATGCTGGGTAGTGCTTTGTGGTGCTCACCTGGAGCAGCTCCCAGCACTCTGTGAGACCTTGGAGCCACACTGGAGGTTTCCAGTTACTGCTGCCCATGGAGCTGGGCTGGTGGCACAGGGAGAACTCCTTCTCCTCATTTTACCCAGGCCAGAGCATGTGAGAAAGTATGGCTCTCATCGTGGTTTAAGCTCAGTCAGCAATGCAGCCTCACAGGCAAGAGCTAAACTAAGTGAACAGATGTGAATATCCACCCTTGCTTTCTTTAGCCTTTTCCACTGCTAAGGTGCAACAAAAACATTACTTGGCTTTTTTTGTGATGGTCCATCACCAGGGATGTAACTGCAATGAAACTGGAAAGAAACTGCAAGGCAGTAAAGGAGCAGGAAAAAGGAATACAAAAGAGAAGACTTACAAAAAGAATTGGGAGAAAACAAAACATCTTCCTAATCTTCATGTATTTTTAAAAGGGTATTTCCTGCACCAACACCTTTCCAGAAGGAGAGGTGAGAATATTGTTTCGGCTGAAAAAAGGTTCACCTAAGGGTCTCCTACAACACCCAAGGGTCTGAGAAGCATTGAAGGAAAGCTAAAGTTCATAGTTACAGGACAGACAAGATGATAGAGACCACAGAACATGCTGGCAACTCTCAGGAAGTGTCACAGAGTGAATTTCACTGTAAACATCTAATTTCTAGAGACTTCTCATCCTCTGACATTTGATAAGAATCATCCCTTCTACACCTGGATGAGCAAAAGACAGAGTGACTGCTTGACTTCAGTAACCAATTCCCTAGTACACAGTGGATAACCCTTTCTGCTTCCTCAGCAATATTCTGTGACTTATGAGATTATTTTTCTTTTTAAATCCATAGATCAGAGTACACATAAGCCCATCTGGAGCCAGGATGGAAAGCACAAATCTGCAGTTAAATGTCAGCCGACAAGGCTGTAACTAAAACAAACCTGAACTCAAATTTAAACAAATCAGTACTGCTACAGCAAGATGTTCCCCTGGTACCTTTGCTCTTCTCGCTTCTGGCAAAGCGAGGCAGTGAGGCCACCCTCATGCATAACATTCAGGCAAAAGTCAATTTTAAGTCAGTCTAACAACATTTAAGAACAGTTTCACCTTATCACAGTCAGTGTGATCTGAGCTCATATTTGAATTGCATAGGGGTGGGTTTTTCAGTTGTCCCAAACAAAAATATAAGTTATAGCTTGTGGGCATGCTGTAACATATGCACAGACAAATTTGACAGTGCATAATTTGTAATATAAGTTATAATTCACAGACCTCCTGTAACTTATGCATGGAATTTGTGCAAGTTCCTCCTGTAACTCATGCATGCAAAAAATTGACGGTCCATGTGGACACAATCCAAGTAACACAAGGAAACTTCTTGTATAATTTCTGCAGCATGTTAAAAGCCTGAATTTTAGATACTGCAGAAAAAGCTCACTAGAGGACTCTAGTATTGTTCTTTGCTAAATAATCTATTACTCCCTCTCTCTTTGCCTATTCTTATCAAAGACACATATCCTGATTTTCTAGCTACATACACTAGAGTGGTGAAGAGAAACTTAGTAAAAAAATTGTTTCTCTGAATATTCAACATTGACGTACATTATTTCATTTACCATTCACAGAATTCAGAATTTGTCTTCAGCTCCACCATGATGGAGGTGACATTAAAAAGGTAAACTCAGATGTTACAGCTGTAGAACAAGAGCAATTGTATGGTAAAGAAGCCAGAGACCTGCAAATGCACTCAGAGCCTTGCGCTACTACTGGAGCATCATACCAATACTCGGGCACAAGCACTTTAATGCAGCTCATTATGCAGAAATAATTAACTCATAAAAATACTAGCTGCTGCTCTTTGTGACAGAGTCAGGACCAAACAACCAGTGAGGAAGATAACTGATAAGATGAAAACTAATATTCTGCGCAATATTGTTCTCAGAAAGATTTGTAAGATCCACAGGTGAGGGACTTAGGCACATATTTCAAATTACACAGACAATCCCACAGTTTAACAGGGACAAAAGAATAGCAAAGAGAGATTTTTAGCAGCAAGATTACTGTCAAAGCCAAAAAATGAAGCTGAGTCAAAGATAAATGCTTCCTCTAAGAAGCAGGTTTATCACAGCTGGAGCAGCACTCGGCATCATCCTGCACCCATGATCCAGGGCTGTTCCCACAGCACAACTCCCCCAGGCTGGGCAGGAATGGTTCACATAGGATGAGCAAAGAAAACACTCAGAACACCCATACTTATTAATCAACAATGAGAGTTTATCTAATCTAAACAACTTCCTTTTTGTACACTGAGACAGGAACAGGTAGATACTCCCACATATACAGCATCCTTACTTTTGACTCTGGATTCAGCTTCTCATTGGATTATGTTAGCAAATCTATGGCACAATCAAGACAACAGAAAAACATCACTGCAATGAGTAAGAAAACAAAGCTTCTGGTTTTGCAGACATCTCTCCCTGGTCACATCTTAAAGCAACCCATTAGTCCATACAGATTTTTCCACTGAATTAGTCAAATATACATAACATGTAGTAAAGACACTACAGCAAACAAAACAGAGTGTGATCACCACATTGGAGGCTCAGTTGCCCAGCCAGCCACAGACCTGTTCGTTCAAGATGCCTGCCATCCCAGCCTCCCTAGGAGCATGCCTGCGGGACAAGCTGCAGTTTCACTTGTTCAAGAGAACAAGAGTGGCTGCACACAGCAAGGCCACGCTCTGCCTTATCGATGGCCGAGAGCTGATACTCAGGGGAGACAGTAAGTATCAGGAAAATATCACTGCTCTCCCTCCCAGCCACCCAGGCAAGAAGCAGTGTATTTGCATTTGACGATACTTCATTTAAGGTGGTGCATTTCTTAATCCCTCTAGTCAGACTGAAGGTCAACTCTTAGCCTCAGCTCCATTGTAAAGAACACCTGCACCACAAACTGATGGGAAGACTATACCTTGCAAAAGGTACAATTCAGATACTTGCAAAAGCCATGTAATATTCTATGGTTGCTCACTATTTTTCATAAGAGAAAACAAATAATATTTGCATGATATAATTCTTGCAAATGCAAGTGGACAGTGGGAACAAAAGCTCTGGCTTTTAACAAGTCTGGAACATTAAACCACAGCTCTGATTTAAGACCAGTTCTTACTTTTTTAATCCAAAGTTTTTTTCTTGTTATATATACACACATATGTATTCCAAGCATGATTAAAATGCCTTGGATCTCATTTCACCTGTTGCTTCAGGAATCATTTCGTATTTGCAGAAGGATGAATGAAAATAGTCCAGAGTGTGATATGAACATCTTTGACTGTAGTATTCAATATCCTGTGCTCTTCAAGCTAATCCTCTTACTGTGATTAGCAGAAGAATAGAAGGGTTGTAAAGAGGGACTTAAATGGACTTTGGCCTCAACCTGGGTTCATAGCCCAGACTGGCTCCTGCATTTCTTGAGTGAGTGGCCCAAACTGAATTTCAAAATCCCCACTAACTAAACACATGCAAGGGATTGCTAGGAAGGAGAGGAGGAAAATAAGCCATGACAGAAAGATAAAAAGGTTTTCACAGTGTTAACTTAGGGTGAAAGGAGTGAAATTTTAGGTGGTTGGTGGTGTGGGTGATGCACTTACTGGAAAAATGTGACAGTGTGTCCATGCGCACCACGTAGTTTGCATCTGGGAAGCAAAGTACAGCCACCTTCTGCATCCAGGGCAAAATCACAGCTCCCAGGATTAGGTGACACCTCTTAGTGGCTAGATTTTAGGCCTGTTTAAAGCACAGTATGCTGTTTGAAGAGACTTACTGAAAATACCTTAAAAGTTTCTGTTCACACAGTATGCTGCAGCCCAGCTCCTGTCCCATTGCTTCCCAGTTCCCTCTCAGTATTTACCTATTACTCACTAGTTGCTAGTGAGACAAGATTAAAAACTATTCATTATTTAGAAGGGCTTATTTTTTTTTTTTTTTTCAGAAATCCACATCACTCAAGTTAGATCTTCTGAGATTCATTTAGACTCATCCATTTAAACCCAACTAAATGCACTGACCACACACATCATTCTGTTTAGCCAACAGTGATTCACATGTACATAAAATCAACCCACCTGGCCTATGGTGAGACTCAGCAGCTGTTCAATAATGAACAGCTACTATATTCCTTGCTGGACCCTTTATTTACTCCTTCAAGTGTATCTGCACC
Source organism: Psilopsiagon aurifrons (assembly GCA_025447955.1). Lineage (NCBI taxonomy): Eukaryota > Metazoa > Chordata > Aves > Psittaciformes > Psittacidae > Psilopsiagon > Psilopsiagon aurifrons. The sequence goes on from JAOEHY010004769.1 coordinate 15,432, forward strand.
TTTCCACCAAAATGTCTGTTCAGGTCTGAATGCACTGTTTCACAACCCAGGTGATAACTGCCTCCTGAAAACTGGTTCAAAACTATTATATCCTCTTATGAAGTTTCATTAGTTCTTCCTAAAGTTAGCCAAGTTACACCGAAAAACCAAACACTTTATTTGTTCCACCTAAGATGTAAAAACACATGATAGAGTGGTAAATTAACTTTAAGCAGCAACTTTTTCTTGATAAAGCCCATAGAGTTGTACTTCAATAATACTATGTTTAAAAAGAAAAGAGAAAAGGAAAAGAACTGAAGACAGGAATCAAGTACAAATGCAGTTTTATCATTACAAACCTGAGCATCCTGCAGACAGGCAAAGTGGTCTGTGTGGAGCAGCCTCTCCTGAAATAGCTATCTGATTAACATCCCTGCTAAGTCTCTCTGGACAGCTTTCTCATGCAGCCCCAGACTCACAGGGAAGCAGAGCTCCCCCAGCTATCTGGAAGCACCTTTGAGTGGCCAAGCAAATTCTCTGTGTTTTGGTAGGTTTTTAGGTTACAGCTTTGCAAATAACCTGCAAGAACACACATAGAAAAGCCATGTTAAGCATTAAAGAATTGGCTTTGGTACTTCAGGAATCCCAGCAGAAAACACCTGAACATGATTTTCAAGTAGGATTTTGAAGCTGGAGAAGTTTAACTTCAAGAAATATGTTTTAAAGTATTGCCAGCAAATCCCATGAAGGCAGGAGTGAATCTACATAAGCTTGCACAGCTAACCAAGAAGAGATCAAGAGTTCAAAGCCAGTATCAATGTTATCAGTGCCTGTAGGGACTATAAGGAACTATTCCATCCTGCAAAACATAGATGTCTTCACAGACACCAGAAATGCACAGCACAAAGGAAGATGCTGCTGGTGGTGCGTGAAGCCATGATATTTCAAAATAAACTGGAATCCCAAATCCAGAAGAGCACTCTCTCTGGAATAACAACATCCAAGCATAACTGGAAGATTATTGCCACACACCTTGTCTATCTGAGGACCCACAAATTGGAGCAGGAGTTTGAACTGACACAATCACCTGAACAGCAAGTAATTGGATGTTTGGCACAGTGTGGTAGTTTGCGTGACATGACCATAAATAACACAGCACCAGTAGGATAAAAGGAACCAAACACACATCACAGCAAGCTTATATAAACAAGGAATTAAATCTTTCTTTTTCAAGCAATGTAACTTACCTGGCTGATCATCCATGCAGTAGACTCATAGCATTATAAAAATACTTTTGAAATTGACTTTGAGCTGATTTGTTGTCATTTTATGCTTCAAAGAAACATGTGCATTCCTTTGGGACTATCTTTATTTTCGTACCAACTGTTGAAGCCTTTCCCTGTCCCTGACCTTGGCATTGAAGCATTTCAAATATATTCAAGTGTTGACTAACATCCTTCTGTTCTACAGAAACAGGTGACTGCTGGCAGAACTCAGTCTGTTCACCATAAATGCTCGTGTTATACTAATTTTTCACAGCCATAATAATAAACAAAACTTGACAGGTATAAATAGACATTATTTATTGGCCTGGGGCACTTGGGGTTAGCCAAGGCAGCAGAGACCGTTTCTCATGTGAGCAGTGAGCCCCTTCTCCTTGCAGGCTCCACTTGCTGGGATGTCTCCCAGATGGGCTTCTGCTGGAAGTAGTGCACTTGGCACTAGCCAGGAGCACAAAGCCAAAGCAATGGGCTTTCAGGGTGCTGGAAAGATAAACCAGCTGCCACCCTTGTCTCAGCCTTCTCTAGAAAGTGATGGTTATGGATACATTGAAACAAAGAGGTGCTTGTTGACTTGATGAACATGACTGCATAAGGCTATGATTTTACCCCAAGGTAAGATGTTTGAAGTGAACTGACAGGCACTACCTATCTGGGTATGACAAAAAAAGATCAGCTTCGGCCTCTGCAGAGAGCAGAATGTACGGAGTATTAACTTTTTCTCTTCTTGCAAAAAGACCCCCTAAAAATCAGTGATGGATAAGCTTCCCATCAACCTGCTGCAGCCACATGCACTGCTGCTCTCCAGCCAGCTGCACAAGCAGCACCCTACACCATGTCAACAGCCAGGATTGCTCTTCTGCCCTGATTCATTTCTGAATGGGGGAAACCCTCTCTGCTGCTTTTCAGCCATGCACATTATTTCTTAGACTTTCATTAATACAGCATTTACATGAGCTACGTATTGGAGAGAGAAAAGTTTTGCTTTGTATGATAAGGCAGATCATGAGACACATGGCTGATTTTTTCTTTAAGATGCAATCAAATTCTGAAAGCTCAGCAAGAACACAAAGAGTGTCTGATAGTTCAAAGCTGTGATGTTCAGTCTTCCTTGCATGGTGCACATATTCAGGCACAGAAACTGACAATTTTGTGCCCTAGTACCAAAGATGGGGCACTTAGCTTGTTTTTAGACATGGCAAAAAGGGCATTCACACAGTGCATGCAATAAGGCCGAAGGACAAGGACAGAAAAAAGTGCTAATAAGAGACACCAGAGCAGCATTTCTTGTGGTATGTCACATGGCATTCTCTTTATGACCATTTATGCTGATTTCCTATTGCCCCTTCTAATGCTTGATAACTCAAGATATCTTGAGTTACCTTTCTGGCTCAAGAGAAACCCTGAATGCAGGAACTTAGCACAAAGCCTTACGGAGGCCTTGGGACTTTTAGAGATGTCTACAAATATACTCACAAAAGATTAGTATATTTTATTTCTGTTTTTCTCTCCATCTTCTTCTAATAGTAGTCTTGTCACAAAATTTGTTAATGAGAATTTGTTAATGATCTCTATGACCATGAAGAAAGATGACTATCCACACAATGTTAAGATTTTGCTATATCGCCCTTCACTCTTCATATTTAGAAACTACACTGATCACCCCACATATTCACAAAGAAAAATTTACAGCTTTAATAGCATGCCTTTTAAAACTGGTTTAAACTTAACAATTCCTGATGGGTTGGGGGGGGG